>JAOUZG010005735.1:16298430-16329088 GCA_026289955.1 Argiope argentata
TTCAAAAAACCACAATATACACGTTGCTTTTTCTTGCACGGTCGCCATTTTTATTTATGTCGTCATAATTACCCAGAATGCAAATGCAATTAGATTGCATTGTTGCCACGCAAAATTCTTTGAGTTGTAATTTACGAATGCGTTATCGGTTTTTGTGTAATACCGGGTGTCCAAAAAGTTCCCGTACTTCAAATTTAAAAAATCATTGTCCATTATTTTTTTTCAAGTATATTACATTTTTCCATACGAGTAATGAAGCCATGGACATGCTTGAAAATTTTTTTCGGTGATCGACTTATCTCAAAAAATCTTGGACCACCTCGATCCCCTGATATGACCATCCCGGACTTTTTTCTGTGAGGATATTTAAATGACAAAGTTTACGAAGGTAATCCACAAACAATAGATGATTTGAAAATCACAGTTACCCAAAGGATACAAGAAGTCACTCCTAGCATGTTAAAACGCGTTTCGAAAAACATGCGCAAACGAGTTCAACTTTGTCTCCAAGAAAGGGTTGGACATTTTGAACATTTATTAGAAATGTAAGTTCAGTATTTTTTTCCTTAGTTATGTTAAAAGTGTTTATCATTGGCATAAAAATAATTCTTTTTAAACCTGTTGTTTTTGTAAAATAAATTCACAAATCATTAGTACGGGAACTTTTTGGACACCCTGTATTTTTTATTCTAAGGTTATGAACACCCTGTTTATTGAAACAAAACTGTGGACTATTTCATAGTCCACAGTTAAAAAATTTTAAACTTATAGAAATTAAATATCTGAATGTCTATAAGTTTTAAATGTAAATCAAACTCCCGATTCATTCTATTTCAATAGTATTTTTAATAGCATTCGTATCTTCCAATCTTGCGGAATCATTAATAGTAACAGTGACAAATTGAATTATCGGAACTTTCGGGAAAATATTAATTTCGTATGTGAAGTATGCTGAAGTAAGGAAAAATAACCATCAACAAAAATGCAATGCTTTAAAATAGGATTTAAGGAGGCACAGAGATTTAGCCAGTTCATGGTTAACTAAATTTTAGTTGCCATGATAATTTTCTTTTACCTTGGGGTTGCCACATTATATGCATTTTATATCATTCCCTCAGGAGCATCAGAGTAAAGTAATGGCTGTGGCGGTGACATCGGATAGTCGTCGTGTTCTGTCTGTGGATTCCATGAGCCAGCATCGACTGTGGCAAGCCGACACGGGAACTCAACTGGTTGTCTGTGCCAAACCCTCAACCAACGTTGCGGTGCATGCTAACATGGTGTTTGCAGTAGGTGGAAAGAATGATTGCAGGTATACAATATATTTTCATCATCCTTCTTTAAATAGTTAGTTGAAAATGTTACGAAAATTCTCACAAGAACGATGCGAAGATGCACACTTTATTGTCTAGGACAGGGGTTCTCAAAAGGTGGGTCGCGAGATGGGGAAGAAAAGTTTAAAGAAAATTAATTTATTGCTGTAGTTTTCATTAAAAAAGAAGAGTGCATATACAGGTTTTTAATACACATACAAGTTGGTTTTTGTGTTCTATTAGTTAATGGGATACATGAGCTTGTTTGGAATTAACCAATTTTTTTAATGCCTGGAATGAGCTTTGTAACACACAAAAAAATGTCATTTTCCAGTGTCAAATAATTTCTTAGTTTTGTTTTTAACTTTATCATAATGGAGAATCCTTGTTCACAGTTGTAATATGTAGAAAATGGCCTCAAAGTTTTTAATGCTGTTGTGGACAGTTCTGGGTATTCCTTTTTAATACGTTTTCAGAATTTGTTAATATAAGCTTAGCTCAGCTTTTGTTATGGCTTGCTCACTAAACGGATTGACTATCCACGCAACCCCACTCATATCCTTAACTGGAATGTAATCTGTAAACTGTGCAATCAAAGTTTCGAGATGAGATGATACTAGTAAAGAGAAAGATGAAGTGCCAAAGGATGTGGCACCAATACCCGACACATACTCTACGAACTCTTGAGTACGTGTAAAATTTTAAAAATCTGTCAAAACTTAAGCAGAGTTAAAACTTTGGGGGGGGGCGCCAAAATACTCAATCTAAAAAGTCAGTCTGGTTTAGGAAAACGTGTATTAAATATATGCAACAAAAGCTACAAATTCACAGCGAATTATCTCTATTTAATAAGCTAGTTTCTTTTAACAGCAAAGCTATAGAATGCACTCAAAGAGAAAAGACACTCTTTTAAGCTAAGCCAACTAACATTCTAACTCGATCTCTGAACTGATCTCCTTTTCCTGCTTAAGCCACGCCCTTTAGACGGAGGCTATTTAAGTGGGTGGGACAAACGAGGAAACCGCGTGTTAGTTCTATACAATTGTGGAACTTTCACCAAAATTCTCTCTGAACAAATCTTTATTTCTCGGCTTCTACTAAACATTTTAGCGTGTAGTAAAAATAAATTAGCGACCTCATTATGTCGCCAACACACCTACATTGCCAAATTATTAAAAAAAATTGTACAAATCTTAACTGCCGTCTTCCATTTTTATGGTTTCGCAGATGATCATAAAGTGCTTTTTCTGTTCTGATTTTTTGATTGAAAAATGATTAAAATTTGGGATTTGCCCGCCAACGAAAGAGATGCGGTGATGTATTTCCAAAATTATGAAACTATTCCATCCAAAAATACGCGCTTGAATGCACACGAGATCAGTTTATACTTGAAAACGGACAAACAACGGTGGTGTAATGTATCAAAGAGTTTTGGTCAACTAAGTAAATTGGTTCGAGTGGTTGGCGACCGTCGGCACATCGACGACATGAGTACCCATTTTTTTAGCGGAAACTTTCTAAAATTCTATTTACAAGAGTAATCTAAATCAATCATTATTTCAAGAAATATTTACATACGAAGCTATAAACTTTTGAGATTATACAAAAAAAAAAGCATGCAAAATATGTGGACCACATTAAACATTCTTTTTTTTCTCCGCCAGTCTCAAATTCTGGCCTGTGACCGACATGGAATCGGAGAAATCTGTGAGCCACAGTGACGCCATCACCTGCTACACTGTCACTTATGACTGTCAGACCATTGTGACTGGCTCCAACGACATGTCCCTCAAGGTTTGGGAAGTGGGAACGGGAAAATTAACACAAGTAAGTCAGCCAAGTTACTCTGATCTGAATTAAAAACTTTTGTTCTTTGCAAAACTTTTTATCATGTGAGATTATGATTTTATATTAGTTTGAGATTTTTGATGCCGCAAAACGAACGGGCTGAAAATTGGCGATTTTGAGGCTATTAGAAAATGGCAAAGATGGTTGTCACGTTTGGCGATTTATCACCAAAAAAAAAGTTACAACTTGATACGAATGTCCGCCATGTACCCGATTCTCGATATATCGACGCATGCATATTCTGATAGTCGCATGATAGTATCAAACATTTTTAAATTGGCTAATGACTTAAATTAATTAAGACAAACAATGTCTCAAAAGTAATAAGGTTCTCACATGATAACATATCCGAGACAGCAGATTTCGATTTTTTTAATAATATGAATTTTAATTAAGTAATTAAGCGGAGTGTGAGCTAATAGTAGGAAGTGAAAAAATTAAACCTTTGTATTCAGCCTATATGCTTATTATATTTTTTAATTCCCCTTCACTTAAAAAAATTTAATAAATCAAATTGTTTTCTTAATTTCCTCTGATATCGCAAATAAATTCTTTATTCCTTTCATTTAATATTTTTTTTTTATTATTCTAATGTAAAACATAAAAGAAACTGAAGCCAAATCACCTAGAATCTTAAAAAAATTAACAATTTCACATTCGTATCGTATTGATTTTATTTTGCATTTCTTTTAAGTTAATAGGACTGCAGATACAGACACAAATAAGCTTCTGTATTTATAAGTTCCCCTAAAATGGCTATAAATTAAAAGCATGCGCCGAAATTGCAACAGTTAAAGTTCGTAAACCTGACCCCACGACATTTACTTTAGCCATAAAATTTCTTTTTCTGGAGTTTTACGACCCCAAAGTAGACGAAAATCGCGAGACCTGCGACTGATTCGTGATTTATTTTCCAACAGGTTTAGTAGGTAAGGCGAGAGAAAGAAGAGAGAAATATTTTACTTCACAAAAAGTTATTCCAAAAGCTATTAACAGCAACTACTTTCATTATAGGAAGCGTTCGTTGGTCAGTAAATTATTGTTAAATTACAAAGGTCATGAATTTTCCGAACTTTTAACCGCTGCTTAATTTTATTATCCTGATTGAGTGCTATAAACAAAAAACGTCAGCTTTAATTTCGAATGTTTAGATCTTTTTCGGAATCTTTTTTTTAAATCATACTAAATTCTCAACAAAAAAAAATGTTTTAATTTTTTACTATCAAAAACCTTAATTTAATAACATTGAAAAAAATCTCTATCGAAATTTTTATAATTGAAAATCCACAATAAGTTTTAAAAGACCGTAAGACTTTTTAAATTTTTTATTATTATTTTAAACACCATAAGTGACACAAATTTACTTTAGTAATATTTTGGCAAAATAATAAAATATTTTTCTTATTTAAAATTTAAATTATTTTTAAAATTTCTTTGCTTTTCAAACTTTGACATATTTGCTTCAATTTCTTTGAAAGCATTACTGAAATGCATTACATAAAATCGTGCATAAATTTTAAAATGCATCAATTATTAACAAGGTTAAAAGTAATTATAACTGATTAAAAAAACTGAATGCGTTTCATCATATTTCGCGTTTATAAAAATAAATGCTAATTTCAAATTTAAGGAAATGCATAATAATAAGAAAAATTTATAAAATGAAAAGAATGAGAAGATATTGCAAAAAAGGAAGGAGATTTTTTGAATGAAAAAATTACCTTGTTCTTTCTTTAGCATGAGAGTGAAAAAAAAAATAACTCAACATTTTAAACATAAAAAAATTAACTAAATATCCCTTTAATATTTTCATTTCTGAACAAAGCATTCTCAACACCGCATCTCTCATTGATGTGTTACAGAAGAACGTTTAATGTAAATGGAATTTATGATAACTGCATAGTTATAAAAAATTCATAATTGACATGTAAAATTTAAAATTTTTGCTTTGACTAACATATTAACGCATAGAACTGAATATAAATTCGAGTTTAATTTTTTAAAAAACAAATTGATGAAGAAAGAGAGCCTAATAAACACTTCGAAAATGTAAATGAATGAATGAACAATGAATAAAAAAGTACTGTAGAAACAATGATGGGAACTAAAGTTATTACTATTGAAAAATTTATATTTCTACAATATTACAATTATATTACAAAGTGTCTTGTTTTTGTTTGTTTTTTCATTCAACTTGTTTATAATATCTAATTTAACATATTGTGACGCAAAATTCGTTTGTGGATTGTACCGTGAAAAAGTTCACCAAGTTTAATAGGAAGCTTTATTTCGCAAGAATATACAGGAGAGAACACAAGATAGCATATATAATAAAAAATTGTAACGATGCAAAGCGCTCAGACAAAACACTAGAAAAACCAGATACAAAGAAAGATTTCATTCAATACCACTCCTCTCTCATCGGCATGGCTCTGCTTATGAAGCTCCCATGACAAGGCCTCGAATGGTCTACAATAGGCATCAGAGCTCGAATCTTATTAGAGCTGTCACTAAGATTCTCAAATATTCTAAGCTCTTAACTTTTATAGCCAAATTCATCATCAACATGGTTCGTTGATCTATCATCCTCTAGATATATCTATATTACTTTCTTTTTTACCAAGGAACGTATCTTACCGTGATTATGTGCTTTAAAACAGTTTTACAAATTCGTAGCAAATAAATTTAAGGTATTTAGAGAAGAAAGGTCGGCAACGTCAAACGGATGAAGATTAGTTGAGTCTAAAGTGAGTAAGTTAGGATACTCTGCTTTTACACACTTTACTTGCCCACTGCCATTGGCTTACGAAAAATTATTAAAACTCAAAGGCCTTGCTTTCTAGGCAGAAAATGCAAAAAGATATAGTTACAATATCTTCATGATATTGAAATATGTTTGCTGCACGATATCCTGTTAGTACAAGATATTGTATATATCCTTGACACTGGATATCTGGATAGCATGTGATATTCTCCAAGATATTCCGAACACCTTTCAATATCGTGAAGATATCTTAACTATATCTTTTTGTATTTTCTGCCAAAAAAACAAGGTCTTCGAAATATCTTGGAAAATATCTCGTGTTATCCATATATTCAGTGTCAAGGAGATATCATACAATATCTTGTACTGACAGGATATCGTACAGCAAATATTTCTGGTGAAGGAGGTTGGTTCTAATCCCAATTATATATCTGTTGAAGTTCTTAAATCAGTGTTTTATGATAAATAGAAATAGCATTATTTTTTGGTCAAAGAGTTTAAGATCTTAGGTGTAATGCAGTTCAGAGGTTCATCTTAGCTTATATGTTGAGGGAGATTGCTTTCAAGGAGAATTTTCAAGAGAGATTCCAAACATGTGTTTGTGTTCGAAATAATGATTCTAAGTGCAAATAATAGAATCCATAACCTCCCTTCACCTTCTTGTATTCCTATCATATGCAAATCATTAATCCAATTATGGAAATGGATCCTTTTGTGTAAATGAAGAGTAGAAGAAAGTAAAGTTATTCGCTCTACCAAATGTTATTCTTTGCCCTATTTAGTCAAGATCAAATTGTTTGATTCTTTTAGGTATGGATATTGTTACAATCCAAAATAGCTAAACCAGATAATGGTCTTTGGTGAATATCATACATTTCTAATTCGTCCATTGTTTGTGAAATTTTTAATGAACTAACAACTCAAGTTTTCTTTCATAATTTAAAAATAAATAAATCTTTTTTTTTATTATAAGAATCAAATAATATTTAAAAAACTATAGAATGGTGGTTTTAATCTAGAAAATAAAAATTACTTTTTACGGTTTTCTTCGAGTTAAAACACAATGAGACACGGCTATATATAAATATTCACTTTCAACAGACCATGAAGTTATTTATTCTGTTATTCCTTCATTTTCAAACAGCGTGGCCATCATAAAGGAATGAGTTAATGCAAATGGACGAGAAATCAAAGATATCTATGCAGACATTAAAAAACTAATAAATTAGTTAGGTCGGGGGGGATAATAGTTTAACGTCACAAAATTTATACTTTCCCTAATTATAAGTGTAAGGCACGCCAATTTTGACAAGCCTACTACCCACTTATAGCAACCCTGCTTGCTTAACGAAGAGTGGGGAAAGAAATCGAGGATGAAGGGGAGATCGGTATGAAATCAAAGAAGAGGGTGGTGCTCTGTTAGAGAGTTTGTATTTCTTTTATATTTTACTTATGTGCTGTACCCCATATTAATATGTAAATAAAAATTTGGGACTAAATTTTGAAATGACCACTATCTCTACCTCTCAAACTAAAGAAATCCCGCTCAAAGAGGGTTTTTTATAAAAAGCTTACGTTTCAGATAATAAATGATTTTCCCACAATAATGTTTTAAAATTATTTTTCTGTTAAAAACTACAAGTTAACTGTTGTTACATGTATCAAATTTTAGTTTGAAGGGGATTTTTTGCAATCTATCTAGTTATCTTTAATTTGATAATGGATTAATCTAATCTTACAAATTGTTCAAAGAACTTTTACTCATCCAGCCATATTAATTTCAGGTTCTTGTGGGTCACGAAAGCTTGGTCACTTGTGCTGCTTGCGCTCCTCTGAGTCCATCGCTAGTAGTCTCTGGCTCTGCAGACTGCAATCTCATCGTTTGGGACCTCACCACAGGAAACGACAATTTCACTCTTAGAGGACATACGGAAACGGTCACCAGTGTCAAACTCACTCTAGACGGGACTCTAGCTATATCAGGTAATGTAACTGAGCCTTATTATATCATTAGAAATATCAACATTAGTAGCGCAGCCTTTATTTCTATCAATGGCATGCTACATGCTTTTAACCAGCGCCGCTGGTCTTCTCGAAATTTTTTTAACATGCTCTCGAAAAGATATACGTATGTGTAACTTAAGTAAACTTTGCCAAACAAAAATAATAAAACAGCATATTACAGAGCAATCGTTAGACTTTTATAATAAATAATCGTTGGGATGTGGTTAAGACGACCAAAGGACCTTTAAAATGACGTTTTGCAATTTTCACCTTAGCAATTTGAAATTTTACAGGCATTAAGAGTAACCCAATAGGAGCTAAAACGCAAAATTTTAAAGCATTATATTAGTTTATTTATGAGTTATAGGGGTTAATATGATATAATATTAGGGATAAATAATATTAATGAAAATTGTTCCAGGCACTCCAATTTTTATCATTACTTACTCTAACCCTTTTGAAACAAAAGCTGGGATTAATCTTGAAGTTTGAGTACGATTTATCAAAATTAATCAATGTAATAACTCAAAACTTCTTAAACTTTTTTAAAAAAATCAGTAGTTTTATATTATATTGTTGATTTTGATATTTCGTTCTCAAACTTCAAGATCAATCCCAAATTTTGTTTCAAAAGGATTAGAGTAAGTAATGATAAAAATTGGAGCGCTTTCAAATAAATTTGAAGCGCCTGGAACATTTTTCATTAATGTTATTTATCGCTATATTATATTATATAAACCCCCTAACTCATAAATAAATTAATATAATGCTTTAAAATTTGGTGTGTTATCTCCTATAGTGTTACTCTTAATGCCTGTACAATTTCAAATTGCTAAAGTGGAAATTGCAAAAGGTCTTTTTAAAGGTCGCCTTAAGGCAAAAAGTACTAAAAGAAACAAATTCATATTTTAAAAAAAATTCCTAACTGATTAAAGCTAAAACCGTATAACTACAGTTGTAGTTACAAAATTTCATACATTTAACTCATCGCGTTTTTTGAGTTGTTGCCTTTAATTACACGCAAAAATACAAAGTGATAAATGGCCAATACCTTGCGGGACATCGTTCCAAATTTGACACATATTTGTTCTTTAGAGGTTAAATCTATGAACAAAATTCTATCTATCTGCTTGCATTGTTTTGAAGTTATAGAATTAATTTTTATCGTCATATTTGGACAATCGGGCAACCAGACTTTTTCTCTGCCAAATTACAATTCGAACTGATCATAAAAACATGTGCATTTTTATAAAAATTGCTGCCTGTTGCAGCAAGCAAAGAATTTAGTATAATTACCTTTTGCCTTAGTGGCATCACCCGTTTTGTTGTTATTCTATAAAATTACTTATGTACTTATCACATATACTTATCGTGAAGAATAAATATATTGTTACGTTTTTAGCGTAGCGGGTTCGGATTGAATGTACTTCACCTGAGGACAGCACAAACAAATTTATTTACAGGATGATTTGACAAAGTAAAATTTCAGATAAAATCAATCCAGCAGTCAAAAGTCACTAACAACGTAAATACAAGCCTTACGCACAATAAGAACAGACTGCAAAACAGATATCGAATAGCACAGTAACAGTAAATCACAGCCCACTAATAAAAAGCGGGAAAAAGTAATCAGCTCGCTACAACTAGTCGCTTATCTTCGGAGAGGAAATTCACAGCCTAAACTACTGCAACCCGTCCCTTATATAGCCGAGCGAGCGAGCACGCTTAGCAATGCGCCGCACCGTGAACGGTCAGGGGGGCTACCAGAATATTCCTCTCGCCAAATCAACTCGTCTGGTTCGAAGCTCCTTGTGAAGCGTCGCCAATGTTTTCTCTGGCGTGCGTTCGCGGCGGTCGCCCGCTTGAAACAATATGTTTTATTAATGCCGTCGTCTTCCAAAACATATGGTGCTGAAATCAGGGGCATTAAGTTCAAATGAACCAGAAGCCCCTCTTCCAGCTGACAGACTGTAAATCTTTTGAGGTTGATGTGTAGTTTAACCTCCTTCTTCGCCAAATATTGTTAAGACGTTTTAGTATGAAATTGTTGCAAAATTTTGTTGATATTTGCAGAGCTCAAATGCTTTTTTCTGCACTTTAAAGTTAGTAGCTTTATATGAAATTAATTTTTGAAAGCTTATCTCTATTTCTAAAACGTTTACGTACGTTGCACAGATAGATTTCTTATTACTTATTACCGAATTGTAACAGCTGAATGTAGTCAAACCATCATACGAAAATCAGATTGCTTCTTTGAACATATTTACAACTGCTTTGATTCAAACTGTGGCGTATATAATTAGTGGGGCTGCAAAATATTATTAGAAATGTTTGGAAGATGTTTCATCAGCTTCATTCAAAAATGCATTATGCCAGTGGAAAGAAAGTATCAAGAAATAGGTTTCCAGCAATGTTTTATCGAATTCAAAAATAAAATTAACGGTCACCTAATAGATAATAGTGACTACGAAAAATTGATGTCCATATTTTCCAAAATACTTATCTTCCAAAAATAGTCTTAACCTTAAGAATAAAAAAATCACATTTTTAATTATATTAATTTTATTTTCGTAAAATTTTCCAATAGATTTTAATAATACTTTTAATTCAATTTAAAATATTATGATATTTTTAAATGCTATAATTGAATCCTAACTCGTCCATCAAAACGTTCAATAGAACGATGATCTTTCCATTGAATCTATAGATTATTTTTCATCCCGTGGCAAGATTTTCTTTTTCAGATTTATTTCGTAATATAAGCATTAATTTAATTTCCAGAAAAATGATTGAATTGAAAGAATGTGTCATGTATTAAATAACCCTGTGAAGTGTTTTTTAATGCCTTCCTTTAATTATTTAGTAGCCCAAAAACTCAATAATCTGGACGAATAAATTACTTACGAAACTAATACCGTAGTTAAGGCTTCCTCATCTGGTATTGAGTGATCAAAGGATTTTCGAAGGCATCGTTTGGTTAGACCTATTAGTAGCTCCCACCAAGCTGCTCGTGCTGCAATAAACTTCCATTTTATACATTGTGAGCACAGAATTTCTGCACTTTCGCTAAAGTCAATAGATTCCAAAGGAAAATGAGTTCCTCTTTTTCGGCATGGAAGGTGGTGGCGTTGTCACTGCATATAATATGTGAAAGTCCTCTTCTACTGACAAATCTGGTGCGAGTGTAGTTTAATCCCCTGCTCGGCGCACTTTTCAAAAATCGCCAACCATGAATCACAGATAAGAGCACCGGTCAGCTCTTCCGTTCAAGAAGAAAAATAGTGGGATTGCTAGCATTGGCATATTATCGCTAACTTGGCGAAGAAGGGGGTTAAACGACACATCAACTGGTGTAAACTTTTTACCTTAAAACTGAGTAAGCTTCTTCGGTCGATTTGACAAGCTCTTGTTAATACATTCTGCCTTACTTTTTTTATTTTCTTCAATTTATTTGCAACCTTAATATTTTCCATTTGAATAGCGTTTCTTACCTAACTAGAAATCAGCCGACACGTGTTGCTTGATTAATTTTTTTCAGGTAGAATGGCCAATATTGGCCAAACTGTGCCAAATTCGAATCAAGGCAGTTGTTGTGGATCTAATATTTCAAAATAAAATTTTAGAGGCATTTTTAAAAAAAATTACAACTTTTGTATTTTCCTCACATTTTTTTAGTATTTTCAATTTTTCTCAGAGATTAATTCTTACTTTTTAAGGTTATTATAATTAGTTTTTAATTTTTTTCATTTAATATCAATAAATTTTTTCATTTTTTGTTAATATATTTATTAAAAGTAAAGTGATTCCTTATAACGGCTCTATTCAAATATTCCTTCCACATTATGTAGCATAACTGTAAGAGTAAAATGATAACTTATTTGAGGAACTTGATCATAATAATTGTGTTATTTTCAGCTTCGGATGATAATACTCTTGGAATATGGAGCACAAGCACTGGTCTTCGTGTTGGGCTGTTGGGGATCCATCAGACAATCCTAAACATTGCAGGAGCTCTAAACCTCTCCCAGGTGGTTCTTCAGCTAGCCAATCAGAATGTAGTTCCTCTTCTTAAACTTCATAACAACCCCACAAAAGGAATGATGCTTGATCTACCTCCAGGCACTCCTGTCACTGAAGAAGCCAAGACCCCAGGTAAAGTCAATTGTCTGATAAGATACCCTACATTAAATATTTTTAATGAAAAGATTAATTTCTAGGATTGCTATTACAATATGAGAGATTCAAATATTTAAGCTATTAAATTGTTACGTTTTTAGCGTAGCGGGTTCGGATTCAATGAACTTTACTTGAGGACAGAACAAAAAAAATTTATTTACAGCTATTTACAGGATGACTTGAGAAAGGAAAACTTCAGATAAAAACAATCCATCAGTCAACAGTCACTTACAGCGTAAATGCAAGCCTTACGCACAATAAGAACAGACTGCAAAACAGCTATCGTATAGCACAGCCACAGTAAGTCACAGCGAACTCAATAATAGCAAGTAATCCGTTAGTCAAGCGAGACACTTCTCTTCCGAGAGAAAACTCTCACCTAACTGCCGGAACTACGGCTACCCGTCCTTTATATAGCCAAGCGATCGAGCGCTCAAAAGCATGCAAAGCAACGCGGCGCTTCACGTGCGATCAGGCGGCTACCAGACTATTCCTTTCGCCAAACTAACCCGGCTGGTGCAAATCTCCTCGTCAAACGTCACCAACCTCGGCGCGCTTCCGCAGCGATCGCCCGCTTGTAACATCGATCCTCCTCAAGGACTGCACGTCCCGGGCAGTACAGACTCCGAGCAGAAGGCACTCAAAAGTTACAATAACATAGACACAAAGTTGCAGACATAATCATTGAAAAATAATTAACATAAAGAACACTATTTACAAATATACAGGTCATGTTTACATAAATGAGGAAACCCTGGTTTCAACTAATTATTTGACTAGTCACCATAATAAGGAGCTAGCCGATCATAATGTACTACCCTCGGTTTTGAATTCGGTGACTTCCTTATTCGAACAATGACGTCATTCAGTCTTCCCAGGAAGACTGCAGCTTCGGAGAGAGTCCCTTTCGTCGAATCGCGTTCCTGAACCATACCTTGTCACCTTCCTTGAATTCATGTCCGGTGGCTTTTGTGTCGTACCTGGTCTTCATCTTCACCGTCGCTATGTTGATCCTATCTCGGGCAAACCTGTGTACGTCTTCTAAACGGGCCTGGAGGTCTTGAACATAATTCACCGGCGAAGAAGGCGTATCATGTGGACACCCGAACAAAATATTACAGGGCAGACGAAGTTTCCGTCCAAATATCATTTTGGATGGTGTGAAGCCAATCGTTTCGTGAACCGCGCTTCTATAAGCAAGCAGGAACAAGGGTAGTTTCTGATCCCAATCTTGTTGGTTCTTTGAAACGAAAAGAGAGAGATTATTTAGAATAGTACGATTGAACCTCTCTACCATGCCGACTGATTGGGGATGAAGAGGTGTTGTCTGAGTTTTGTCGATTCGGAGGACTTTGCAGAGTCCTTGACATACAAAAGAAGTAAAATTCCTCCCTTGATCGGAGTGAAGCTGAAGAGGTGTTCCAAATCTGGAAATCCAGTTCTGAAGTAAGACTTCTGCTACAGTAGTCGCCTCTTGATCAGGAATTGG
Source organism: Argiope argentata (assembly GCA_026289955.1). Classification (NCBI taxonomy): domain Eukaryota; kingdom Metazoa; phylum Arthropoda; class Arachnida; order Araneae; family Araneidae; genus Argiope; species Argiope argentata. The sequence continues at coordinate 16,312,025 of JAOUZG010005735.1, forward strand.
ATAAGCTTCTGGCCACTTCGTGAAATAATCCATGACAACTAGAATGTTTCTATTTCCATTGTCCATCCGAGGAAAAGGTCCCAAGATATCAAAGGCGATTCTCTCAAAGGGTGCACCTATATTATACCGCTGTAACTTACCACGACTGCGTATTTTTGGTCTTTTACGGTCGTTACAGTAATCACATGTTCTGCACCATTCTCGAACATTATCTTTCATGTTGTTCCAATAGAAACGTTCTCGGACTTTATGAATTGTCTTCATGACTCCGAAGTGGCCACCTGCAGGACTGCTGTGTAATTCCTTCAGAACTTGATTTATCCTTGATCGGGGAAGTACAAGTTGCCACTTAAATGATTTCCCATCTTTAGACTCCCATTTTCTATACAAGATGCCATTTCTAATTTCGAGTGAATTCCAGAGAGCCCAATAACGTTTATTTCCTGTACTGATGCTTGAATTGTTTTATTGCATAAAGTCTATAATCGGTTTAATGTCAGGATCATTTATTTGTTCCTTGCGAACCTCTTCATTACCCTAGGGATCAGATTGAGGTGGGACGGCTCCCGCGATTTTGCAATCCCATATTTCTTTTCAGCCGAGGAGCAATAGCCACAACCCTTGGAGCAAGGATTTCTTGGTAAGGCATCTGCATTTCCACGCAACGACCCTTTCCAATGTTTAATCTCAAAATCGTATCCTTGAAGTTTATGTATCCATCTGGCTATCTGACCCTCCGTATTCTTGAAATTTAAAAGCCTGATCATAGATGCATAGTCCGTTCGGAGCAGAAATTGTCTTCCATATAGGTAACTATGGAAATTCACCACGGCCTTCACTGTAGCGAGCAATTCTTTCCTGGTGACACAATAATTCCGTTCTGGTTTCGAAAGACACTTGCTCCAATATGCGATGACACGTTCGTAGCAATCATTTTCCTGAGATAATACTGCTCAACTCTCTCATTACTTACTTTTGTATCTAGGATGAATTGTTTTTCAGGATAGGACAGGATGGGAGCCGATGTCAAGGCTTCTTTCAAGTTATTAAATGCCTTTTCGTATTCATCCGACCACAAGAATTTTTGTTTGTTTTCGGTTAGCCTGTGTAGTGGTCTAGCGATCAAGGAAAACCGTTTAACAAATCTCCTGTAATATGTGCAGAGGCCCAAAAAGCTTCTAAGTTCATACACATTTTCAGGGTGGCGCCAGTCTCTAGCTGCTGACACTTTTTCCGGGTCTGTTTGGACACCTACTGGAGAAATTATGTGCCCAAGGTAGCTTACCTCATGACAGAGCATTTAGATGGATCCAACTTCAAATTGGTATCTTTAAATTTACTTAGAACCTTTCTTAAATTACAAAGATGCTCTTCAAAATTCCGTCCGACTATTGTGATGTCATCAAGATAAACGGGGCAAGCTTCTGGAGTAAGTCCTTTCAAAACTGTCTCCCTCAGATGTTCAAAAGTTGCTGGCGCATTACAAAGGACAAACGGCATGACCTTAAATTGCCCCAGTCAATGTCTCCAGTCTTGAACGCTGTTTTCTCCCGATTGTCAGGATGGTTCTCTACTCTTTCCTAATGTATCTAGTGTATCATCGATTAGGGAAAGAGCGTAAGAATCTTTCCTCGTGATGTTATTCAGTCGCCGGTAATCTACACATAATCTTGTAGACCCATCTTTCTTTCGTACTAAAACGATGGGAGAGGCCCAAGGACTAGGCGAAGAATCAATGACGTTCTTTTCTTGCATGTCTTTTAATAAATTCTCCACCCCTTCTACTCTGGCAAATGGCAATCTTCTGACGTACTGTCGAATAGAAGGATGGTTTCCAGTATTGATTCGGTGTTGCGCGAACTTTGTTCTTCCAACATCATCAGATGTTTGGGAAAATAGGTTTTTAAATTCATTAATAACCCTTCCTGGAGCGACTATTCGCTCCTTCTCCAATTCAAAGCCTTTAAGTAATTCCAGGCTCAAACAGTCAGAAGACTCCTTTGATGTTAAGTAATAATTTTTCTCGATACAGGTAACTGGAGAACATTTAGCTAAAACTTGACCCTTTTTAATGAATTTTTATTTACTACTAACGTTGATAACCCTGACGGATACATTCTTCTTCGAGAGATCTACAAGACTGGAGGCGACAAATGTTCCGCTTGGACGACTCCCGTACTGGAAAATTCAACAACACGAAACCGGAAATTCTCCGCTTCGCCAGTAGATTCCTCTTCTAACTGGGATAACAAAGTCTGTTGAAGCAACAATCTGATGGCAGGTATTTGCTCCTCCAGAACTTAAATGGAAAAGAATCACAACTTCTGATGTGGAGAGCAGGGAGTCATTTTTAAAGTCAATTACAAAATCATATTTCTTCAGAAAGTCCAGTCCAAGTATAAAACAATCTGTAATTTCTCGCTACGTAGACAGCATGGTCATAAGTAGCATTCCCAAATCTAATTACGATATTCATTTTCCCAATAATAGGGATTCTGTCACCGGTGACAGTTTGGTGGGTGACGCGGGGCGGTGTCCAGAGAATTTTCCTTCCGAGTTATTCTGCAACATGTCTACGCATGATGGTTACGTTGGCTCCTGTGTCAACGATCATAAGCGCAGAGAATGCTATTGACGAAGGCTTCAACAAATAAACCATTTTCACCGCCGCCTCTGGAAGATATCTGAAAATGGAGCTTTTCCTCATCTGGCAACCTCCACCCCACGAGGCTGACAAATTCTAGTTTTCCTGGTTGCTTTGAGAACAGTCTTTAGCCCGTTTATCTAAGAGAGCTGAACAATTCCTTAGAACATGGCCGTCTTCGCCGCATTTCCAACATTTCACAGTTCTCTGGCCGTGTATGTTGAGCCTTTTATCTCCTTTCCGGATAAACTGCCAAATTGTCTTCATCATTTCAGTTATATTTTGCAGCGCAGGATCCGATGCATCTTGGATCGTAGCACCTCTTAATGAATGGCAATCCCTCCGTGCAGCTTGTTGAGCGGCTTCAAATTTCATTGAATAAACCAAAGCTGCTTTCAAATCCTTCAATTCAGCCATTCGTAGGGACTTTTTTTTATCTCTGAATCCATCACACCGTCAATGAAATACTGTAGGGCTAGTGTTTCCCATACCTAGACAGGACAGTCGAAGAAGTCAAGATGGGAGAGCCTCTCTACATCTACTGCAAGCTCTTGCAGGCTTTCATTCGATCGTTGTTGCCGAGTCTTTAACTGCAGATGGCTATAGTCTTTGAGGAATTTTCCCCCGAAGTGCAACTACAGAGCGTTTGAAAGAGCATCAAAGTTTAAATGTTAATCTTCGAGAATAGTTCTCAAAATATCAGCAGCTTCAACCCGTGGTGATGCAGCCAGTTGACAAGCCTTCGTGACTGGATCCCAACCATTGGCTTCTGCGACGATGGAGAGCTGTGTCTTGTAGACTTGCCAAGATGTTTTTCCGTCGTAAGTGGACACTTTAATGCTTGATTTAGGAATAACAGACACAGATTGAGCTATTTCAGGATCTCGAACATTCGGGATTGGTTTTCAGATTTTACCTGTACACTTCCCAGTTTCTTCAACTTTTCCTCAAATGCGTTGAATCTTTCGTCCACTTTTTCCAATTTATCTTCCATTCTACGGAGTTTTTCAACATTCTGCTCACAACTCTGATGAATATTACAAATCTTTGTATCGTTCTCTTGAACCTTTTCCGTCAAAACATCCACTTTGATGTTGATTGCTTCAACAATATTAGCTTGGCCTTGTTCTATCCCTTTTTTCTCTTCTTTAATGAAAGCAAAAAGCTGTCCGAATTTTGCTTTATCCGCTTCTTCCATTTATCTAGTTTTCACCATTCAACGCCACTTCTGACACCAGTTATTACGTTTTCAGCGTAGCGGGTTCGGATTGAATGGACTTTTCTTGAGGACAGCACTAACAAATTCATTTATAGCTATTCACAGGATGATTTGAGAAAGTAAAACTTCAGATAAACACAATCCAGCAGTCAACAGTTACTTACAGCTTAAACGCAAGCCTTACGCACAATAAAAACAGATATCGTAAATCACAGCGAGCTCAATAATACAACGTTAACAGCGAACGTAAACACTAATAGCAAGTAATCCGTTAGTCAAGCGAGACGCTTCCCTTCCGAAAGGAAACTATCAACTAACTGCCGGAACTACAGCAACTCGTCTCTTATATAGCCAAGCGAACGCGCAGCAACGCGGCACTTCACGTACGATCCAGTGGCTACCAGACTATTCCTTTCGCCAAACTAACCCGACTGGCGCAAAGTTCCTCGTCAAACGTTGTCAACTTCGGCGAGCTCCCGCGGCGCTCGCCCGCTTGTAACAATATGCTAGCTACAGGTATTTTCATTGTTTAATTTCAAAATTTTAACTGAATTTGTATTTTTTTTTAATAATTTGCCCTTGAAGATATTTTTATGTAAAATAAATTCCCATGTCCGTAATATATTTTATTTTTCCTAAGGTCATTCTTGGAGAGGCGTTGTTCCTCAGAGAGTATTACTACGTGGGAATCTGAAACGAGAGCAATCCTTCGATTCTTTCTACTGGGATCTGCGCTCAGCCTCCCCAAAGCACGATCTAGGCATGAGCCTCGAAGATTTCAGGCGTGTACCTTCCCCATTCGGATCCAGAGAGCACCTTCACCTGGCAGGCACAGTCTGGGATGGTCGACTGGGTGGTCGAGGGTTTGCTCATCCTTCTGATCTTCAGCCGAAAACCAAATTACCCAAACACAAAATGCTAAAGAAGCAGCAAAGCATGTTTGCCTGCTTTCCGGAATTCATGACACAGCAAGCTTCACCCCAACAGCTGCTATCTCCGCAAGGACTTGTTAAAGAGTTAGATCAGCCGAGAAAAGTGGCCGATTTTGGAAGACTCACTCCCAAACTCACGGCTCAAAAGTCTCTCAGTCGAGCTGCTAGCTTAGAAGAGACCGGTGCCAACTCCAATGGCAATCCGGATGGTGCCAATATAGCCACAGTCAAGCAGTCAGCTGTCTGCACTATATCCTAAGGTCGTATTATGTATATATATCCATTGTACTCTATTCTAAATGAACTGGGTGTTCCAAACCTCTGTACCGAGCACGTTGTGATCAGCACCAAAATGAAGTTGGAAACAAATATTTCAGAGTCAATTCAAGGCTATTGCCTATGGATACTAACTGAATTGCTGACTGAAAAGAAAAAAACCAATAACTGCCTTTTTTTCTTTTTTTTTTTTTTCAAGTTTACAAATGATAAATTAAATATTAGGAAAATAATAATCGGGAAAATCTTACTTATCTGAGCTTTTTAGTTTATAAAATTAAACCCAAAACCATGAATCAATTTTTACAAAAATAAATAAATGATTTAACCTGATTTTTATTTTTAAACGTAATTGTTACATATTCAAATTCGACAGGTTCAGATCTTGAATAGCAATAATACTTTTTAATGTGAAAAAATTATAAACATATTTTTTTCATAATTTAACTTAATAACAATCAAAATTGAATATAGAATTGCAAGTTTTTATACCCATAATTTAAATATATATATTTTTTTTTCATTTTAAAATCTTGTTAAATTCAAAAATAAAATTCATATAAACGTAAATTCGTATTCATAAAAAAATTATAAATATCTAATAAATTTTCCCGCCATTTGTCTTCAGTATAGTATATAAAATTTAAAAAAGTGGTTTCTTCCTTATCTCTCGATTCAAAAAATCACTTTAGAACTTTAACGGTAAAAACTTGTTAAATATAAGTATCCACTGCATAATTTAATAAATTAAGACATTTTTATTATAAATTTAACAAACATGTGTTGGAAACTTATCTAAACTGGGAACCTTTAATTCATTATTTTCAAAAAGTAATTTTAAAAGAGCTGATTTGCCAAAACATTAAATATAACTTACTTCAACAATATAATCGGCATTGGTTTTCAATATTTTTTCAATCAGCAATTCAGTTCTGTATATATTGTGATATTTTTCTACAGGTGTAAATACTTGAATCTCTAGGAAAAAAACAAGAACTATGCAAATAATTATATATTTCACATAGAAAAAAATCTATATTCGAATGCAACAAACTCTTAATAAATAAGTAGAAATCTGTATTTGGTTTAATCTAAACAATTTCTTATCCCTTGTTGAAATAGCTTAAATTTACTGTAACAAATAACACTATGCAGCTCTATTGAATGAAAAGTTTTTTTATCATGTGAGAACATGTTATTTTGATTAGGAGGTGTTTATATCTCCAAAATTTACGGGCAAAAAAAAGTATTTTTACCTGCTTTTACCAGTATTGCTTTATTTTTACGTATGCTTCCTCACAACAGATGAATTTTTAAAAGACTGTGGTAAAACTATGACATCATAACTGTTATTTCATCTCAAAATCAGTCGAGCTCCAAAACTTTTTTTTTTTTATTTTTCTAGCTGGCAAACAAAGTTTTAAAAAAATGATCATTATATATATATAAACATCTATACATAGAGGGATAGAGATCGATAGAGAAGTCTCGTGATTGTTTCAAACTGGTTTAAATTGATTAATAACTTAAAATAATTAAGATAAATAATTACTTAAAAATAATAATGTTCTCACATGATAACTGGAAATTTACGATCGAAAAATTCATTATATTTTCTAATTTATTTAGTAAATTTCAACATAAATTTTAAAAATCCGAAAGGCGCAATAAAAATAAGTTTAAATTTTAATAAATTAAAAAAATTTCATGTGAAAGTTTCAAAAGTTTTTATTAAAAAGAAGTCTTTAAAATATCGAATTCCAGATTACTGAATTTACCAAAATGGCAGCAAATATTTAATAACATGCTTGAGTATTTGAGATAAAAGAAATTTTCGATTATTAATTTATATAAGAATAGTGGTAAATTAATATAAAAAACACAGCCGGCTTCTAGATAAAAAAAAAATTGAAATATATTAAATCCAAAATTTACTACATGAGCATATAAAGTATTTTTAAAAACTTTAAAAATCATTAATGATAGCTAAATTACAGTTGCGGCTTCAAAAAAATATAAAATCTGACCTGATATCCATTACAAAACAAATTCAGCGAACATATACCGCTATAATTTTAATGAAAAAAAAGTTTTTATTTTGGCAAAACCTGCCCTTTTAGAGATATTTATCTAAATCAATGTTATAATTCTTATCTCTAACAAAAAAAACCCAAAAGAGGATACCGGAAAGAATTTTCACATTTTAGTTTACAAATTTTTTAATAAAAAAAATGTGAATTTTAAAGTATTGCTTATTAATCCGTTTGTTAAAATTAAAATATTTGATAAACAATTAATTTATAAATTCATTTTCATTCATAACACTTGGAACAAAATTAAATTAATTAAATAATTAATTTCCAAAAAAAGTAAAGTGCTTAACAAATGACAAAATATCATCTATGTATTTTTTAAAATGTATTAAAAGCACGCTGAGAAAATAACTAGAGAATATGGCTAATTCAAACTGATAGGGCTACTCCAAAAATTTAAGAAGTTGATCTTTATAAATAATTATTTAAACTGAATCATAAAAACCTTTTTTAAAATTGTAAATGGCATTCAAATTTTTAATAAATAATATGTAATGAAAAACAATTTGTAATCTTAATAAAAATTTGTTATTTTTATAAACATAACGATTTCAATAAATCACATAATCTTTCATAAATAAATCACAATACTTTCAATTTAACAATTTTAGAATAAAACTTCAAAATAGACATTGCACTTTATATCCAAAACATTTTTTTAAGAAAATGATCGTTCTTTATTATATGCATTGAGCAAAATATTTCTCGAATAAATCGATAAATTTATATTATATTATAAAATAAGGTACTTACGTATTATACATTCCAACTTTATCGCCAAATTTGAAGTCGTCGCCAATGAGTTGCTAAACCACCAATTATGGCAATCCGGTAATAGTGTTATCCGTTGATCTTTGTCGTCAATGAGTTACTAAACCATTGGCGAAGACGGTATAATACGTAAGTACCTAAAATAAAATGTAATTTATATTATATATGCAAATTAATTTTGACGTAATCTGACAAATGATCAGGTTAAAGTTGATAGAAATGTCCATGATGATCATAAATAAAGCATTATAACAACTCTGCCCAGTATCTAACCATTTGCAAATTATTGCGGTTAAAATGATTATGCTACCAATCAAGAATAAATCCTATAACAGACCTACATGTAAAATAAACACATATCTTAAAAGAGCAAAAAAAAAGAAGAAAAATCCTATAAGTTAATATTTTTATCAGGATACCCGGGTTTAAACCCGAGCTACAAGAGTTGAAACCTTAACGAAATGCTAAATTGAATTGTCATTAATTATCATTCTAGTTTCAACATGTTTGATATGTCATGTCATTCGAAAGTTCGTGGAATGAACAATCTTTTGGTAAATTTGAGGTATTGTGGCTAAAAAGGTAATTTGCGATATGCGACGTTCAAGATTTAGGCGACAATACGATTTTGCATTTCGCCAAGATTTCAGCGCTTATAGCTCGAGTTTAAATCTAGGTATTCTGAAATTTGCCAACTTTTTCAAACTATATTCTTATATTACATTCAGACCTGGCAGAAATTTTTCATTTATTTGTAACAAACATTTTATCTACCATAACTAGCAAATGGTGAGAGATAAGACAGGATTACCAGTGTGTATATCATCCATATGGATTCTTCTATTTTCCTCTTTGGTTTGGCAGGATAGGTAAAACTCACCCTCTATATGATATATGATCACTTACGATAATTTGGAGCGCAAGATATGAAAATATTTAACGAAAAAAATTCAGAAATAAAAACAAACTTTTAAAGCTGTTAGTTTTGATTTTAAAACAATCAGAAAAATTCCAATTGTAAATGATAGTTTAAATTATAGAAGTGCAAGGGATCGAATAAAAATGTTCGAGCTTTGTGATATTCCACTGCACGTGAATTGCCAATTTAAGCATCTTAAACTATCATATTTTCGAATGCCAGTAGATATCCCACTCTTTTTCAATTAGCTTATCATTTTACCGTGGAATATATCGCCATTCACGGAATAAAAAAACTCTATATATCAAAATTTTTGATCTGTTTAAATTCGCTGTTCGATTTCTCTTCATATCACCAATGTTTGCCAAGTTGGCGATTCCAAAATGCAAGATGACTGCTAAGTAATCGATGAATGGATCATGATTACACTTAACTGCGCATCACTGCCTCAAGTTAAATCGAATTTTCATTTTAACCACATAATTCAGATATTTCTTTATAGTATATATATATATATATATATATATATTATTCCACCTTTTCATTTATTCCATTTAGCATAGCATATAACTTAGCTTCCATCTTGACCATGGCGATCTGAAAAGTACTGACAAATGGATTTCAACTAAAAGGAATTTTAATAAATTGCATTTGAATCATGAATGGTGATATGCCATAGACCTAAAAAAGAATCACAAGTCGAAATATGAATTAGTTAATCCGGACTTGTGCAAGTTATAAATAGTACACATACTGCGATATCAAAAGTTGCTCAACTTTCCTCAGAATAAAAATTACTTTTAAATATCCACAGTTTAGACTTAGTAACAAACAAAATGGACTTCACAATTGCAATGAAATGTTTGTTTTCAACTACCTCACATGTTCCATGAAGTTTGTATCAATCACATTGACCTATGAAGAAATGTTCATCCGCTTGGCTTTGCAGCGTTCACTGTACATTTATCTGTGTTCTCATAAAGCGCTCACCACAAGTGATAGCAAAGAGAATAATATTGTTACTTTGTGTGCGCACTGGGTGTATTTTCGTTCCAAAGTGTTTGCATCGTATATCTGTGATTTCACGGATAGAACTATTCTAATATTAGTGAGCTGTTTGTTGATGTTTTTATGCAAATATGAGTTCGATTTCCCTTCAGTAGGCAGCTATGCAATCATCGGTATATATATACATATACATATATATATTGCACACATGTTAAAATCAAAATAACAAACGATCAATGAAAATATCGATAATTTTTAACTGTTTTCATTCCACGTAACGAGGTCAAGTCTTTCTTGGAGGCGAAAGTAATTTTTTTTTTTTTTGCGATATTTTGAACGCTCTAAACTATTTGGCAATTATTTTACTGAAGAATCTATCTTCGGCAAATATGGAATTTAAGTACCAGTGAATTGGCAATTTTTCAAATCTTCTTTAGCGATGAAATTTATGTTTGGTCGTATTTTATATTGCAACTTAACACTTGATAAGTTGTTTGGCCGCCAATTAAGATTTGACCCGATTTAAAAATGAAATTCCATACCTGTAAATAGTGCACTTCGAACAAAATGCTGTAATTTAACTCGTTTCTGTCTTTACTTCCATAATGCATGCAAATGCCTATAGCTTGATAACTAGCAACTTCAGGTAATAAACATTCAAGAAATGTTTATATTTTTTGGAAAAGCAAGATTCTGTTCAAAACGAAAATCAAGAATCTTAAAATAAATAAAATTGGAATTTCAACAATTACAAGATTAACATCGATAGCTCACATTACTTATACATGGAACGTATAGAATTATTTCAACAAAATTTCATTGATATTTGTAAAAATTTATAATTCTAGAGAAAAAAGTTAAAATTATTATATAATTGATTAAAGATCTATATATTTTGTTATCTTATAAATGTATAATATAATTCTTCAAAAAATGCACTTATAAGTCAGCAATCAATGTTTGTCTGAATGTAATTAATATTGTTATGTATATAATAGTAAACAGAATTTCTACACAATATATTCTTAATAATTAAAAAAGTTCTAAACAGCAGTTTTTCTTGAAAAATACACAAACAAAAATTGAGCACAATAAAAACAGAATATTTAAATATATTTTAAGAATTGAATTATATTAACAATTAAAAATTCTCTCATAGATTTTTTTAAAGTCATATAGTCATCTTTCCTATTAGGTTAATGTTATTTATAAGAATTTTTTATGTGTTTTTTTCCTCTTTGAAATCATGTTTTAATTCATTACATTCTAAGAATAGATTTTATAATATTTATTTAAATATTCATTTCATTTGGCTGTAAATTTTCTTAGATAAAGATTTATTTTCATTACAACAATGTTATTTTTTAATTATTTCTAAGGTAATTTTGTTTAAAGCTTTCCTGTGGACAATCTGAAGTACCTACAATTTAGATAGCAATGAAAAACGAAGCACCTATGCACTTGTCTTCAGTCGTGCCTAAATGTATAGCCAAATATTTTGTAATTAATCACTTCTTAAGCAATGTCATTATTATCTTATGTTCATAAAAGAAATTTTATATGTAATCTTGTGATTTTAAGCTTTTTCTAGTAGCATGAAATATGAACAAACCTATTTCGAAATTGTTTTCAATATTCAGTAATAAATGTTTATTAATGGAATATAATTTTGCTCTGTGTCCTTTAAAAATAATTTTTATGCATTCTAATTTTATATTGATGGAAAATTTGATGGTGATAATTTGGAACCCTAAAAAATGTATACTTTTTTCCTCGAGATTTGAATTTTCTTCGAAAAATTTTCATTGAAACTTTTTTTTTTGCACTGAAGCGAAAATTATTTAATTGGATCAAAATAAAATGTTGTAAATACAAGTTTTCGATCATTTTTTTAAAAAATAAAATAACCACAATTCTATAATTCGATGGTTCAAAATACCATGGTATTTTTCAGAAAGATTACAAACAAAAATGTCCTTCCAAATATCAGTTAAATATCTTATAACAGGAAAACAATCTCCGCTCCTGGCTACGATAAACTATTGAGTATGACGTAAAAGTCACGTGATACCAGACGATTCAAATTCGATAAGTTAGGAGATGTACATGGAAGGAACTTTACCAGATCAAGCTACACTTCACTCTTACAAATCACATGAATGAAGATATACCAACAATAAGTAGGGAAAAATGCATCGAGTTATCATAACTATTCTTAATATAATATTATTTTTGCTTAGAGAAATAATAATATGGTTATTTCGTTAATCCGAAAATGTAGGAATCACAATAAAAATTTATTTATTCCAAATTTCCGAAACGGTGTTTATTCCAAATTTCCGAAACGGTGACTTCTCAATTGAAAATGGTAATATATATTTTTTAATATTTGTTTTAAAAAATAACCCATAATAAATAAACGAATATTAAGTAATATTAATATCATATAATAATCATTATTATAATAAAAAAATATCTAATAATTAAGTAATTTCAATAGAGAAATAATACGCCTCTTTATAAGTAATTTTTGTAATATAAAAAATAAACCATATTATTCATTTCTAATCTGTTTATTGCACTTAGTGGAGAAAAAAGATTAATATTAATGCATTAAAGTAAAAAGTTAGAGGGAATTAAGGTTCTCAATTATTAACTAAAAAAATATTAAAAACACAAATTACATACATATTTAAACACACTAAAACAATTCAAAAATTGAAATTAAAAATTAGTTTTGATTTTGATTTAATCAAAAGAATTCGAATAACAGACGATATTTTTGATATATTTAACGATATTTTGACGACATATACATATGTATAGATATATACAAAATTCAAACGGCCATAAAAGAAAAAACCTCGAATATGCCGAATTTTACAGTAATAATATACTGAAATATATAAAATATCGCTATTGCAGAATAAACTGAATTCCAAAAATTATTTCTATGAATAATTGTTTTTTCCAAATATTACCAAAATCATCTAGAATTTTCAGAAGAAATTATATATAAGGGATCTGTACTTACTTATATGAAGTACTTAAATGTCAACTCTTAAAAACAAAGTTGCAACATCAAATAGGGCTTGGGAAACATTTGGCTGAAGGCAAAATGGTGCAGTCACCATATCAAAGATGATTCCAATGTGTTTAATGTTTCGAGCGAGAAATATTGACAAATTCTCAATCAATTATCCGCATCTGTAAATGGTTACCTATGGGGAATAAAATGCAACAACTAAGAGCTTATAGAAAATATTTGGGCTTGAAACAAATTGTTGCAGTCACCCAATCAGAATAGATTCCCATGGTTCAATGCTTCGAGCGAGAAATATTGACTAATTCTCGATCAATTATAGGCTGAATATGTCAGATTCTATACCGGCATTTCTAATACAAGTAACTGCAAACTCTATTAATTTCAAGCTTTTCTCATGAAATTACCATTTTTATTATAAATTAACCGCCTTCGACAACCAGCTGGTTCGCAATGGATATTGTTTGTATTTAATTTCAATTAAATCTCAGAGACATAACTACTTGTCTATGCTTTCGTCCCCAAACTATTTTTAGACATCAAATGCGCCTTTAAAATATATTTCATATCTATTTGACTTATTATTTTTAAACTTTTGCGCATGTTCTATTCATTGTGCCTACGAATCTTCCTAAAGGAGATTAGTTTCAAGATGACATAGCACTATTAAAAACATAATTGCCAAGTTCGACTATTTTCTAGCCTCCTCAGTACTCTAATTTTATTTTCTTCATTCGTCTTATAAACTATACAGATGTTAAATAGAGTCTTACGGTTGATCCGTAGAGAACATCACCCCCTTGGCGCACTTTTCAAAATCGCCAACTCCCTGCGCTCTAACGTCTTATCTCCCGAAGGAAGATATCTTATAACGACAACATCGGGTTGCCATATTTGGCGCTAAATATCCTTGGCGAAAAGGGAGTGATGCTCTCTCCTGTCACACCTTGTCTTAAAAAAATGAAAAAAATTCACGCTGTTAAAAATTTGTGGAAACAATTAAAATGATCAGAAGATCAAGGAACAATATAACCCATTATTGAAAATTACCCAATTATTTATTATTAAAAATTATTATTAAGAAAAAAATGCACAACTATTAAACAAATATTAAAATGGTAATTTTTTTTACATTTTGAAGTATGTAAAAATTATTTTTGTATAATAATACTTTTAGAAATTATCAAGGGGAAAAAATACAACTTGGATTTAAATAAAAACTTCAAAAGAAAAAATCCTTTGAGAGGCATTCCAAGTTATAAATTTGCCAAGTTTGGGAACTTAAAGCTAAATTATCTTGCTTTTAAGAGCGTCAACATATAAACACATCCTCTTTTATTAATGGAGGAGATAATTTTAAACATTTCATGTATTACCCCCAAAATTGAAATTATTTAAATAAAATAACCTAAAGAATGATTTGAGAAAATTAAAAAAAAAGTTATTTATACAATAATTAACATCATCTTAATTTTAGAAGAAAACAACAACTACATGACCTAAATTCGTGAAGAAATTAAGATATTCAATAAAGATATTATCAAAACTTAAAATATTTTTTAACAATGTACATCTGTAATATAAAGTGGTATAAAATATACAAACTATAAAAGCAACTATTTTCAAACAACTGCACCAAAACAAAAAAAACACAATATCTTCATTAAAAAATTGTCAAAAATTTGAAAATTCCGATCAATCAAGAACTTTAGCTAGAAATTTAAGTTCATGCATGCGTTATTTTTTTTACATGAATGCGTTTATTAACGAAATTAAATACATGCATGTGTTATTATTTTGCTGCGCACAAAATTTAAAAATTTTCTGAAACTATACTTTACTTAAATATTCAATTACAAGACCTTCATTTCATACTTCAAGAGAAAAAAATAGTAATATAATGCCGATCCCCAAAGTTTGCATCATCATATTTTAATAAAAGTTATATTATAAATATTTCTTGTGATTAAATATAAGCAAGAAACGAGGCTAAAAGCTCTAATCGTCTGCAAATGGCTTTATCTTGATCTATTTTTAATGGTCAATTTTATTTTAATCAAATAATTTTTCAGAAAAACATTTTGATATATATTTTCAAATTAATCATTTATTTTTATGAAAATAATACAATATTTTATCGGACAATTTTTTGTAGGACAGTTAAAATCATTGAATATAATTTCAAAGTAATTTTATTTTGCATATTTGATACGTAAAAATTTTATTTAAGACACGCCGCATTTGGTAAATAATTGGTTGGCCGGGATTAATGAATACGAAAATTTTTCAATGAAATATTTCGTGTAACTATCTTAATGGTTCCTCAGCGAAATATTTTTAAACTCTCACAAAGCTCTTTGCATTGTGCTATCAATTTATCTAAATTTTTGATTATATCTTAACATAGCCAATTATTTTGCTAGAA
This sequence comes from Argiope argentata, assembly GCA_026289955.1. Classification (NCBI taxonomy): domain Eukaryota; kingdom Metazoa; phylum Arthropoda; class Arachnida; order Araneae; family Araneidae; genus Argiope; species Argiope argentata. Next base: position 16,327,355 of record JAOUZG010005735.1, read on the forward strand.
CGAGCAGTAGTATTTAAAAATGGGCGCATAAAAAACTCGAAATTATTTAGCTCTGAAATTATATAATACCTTAACTGCAAGTACAATTTCAATTTTTTTTAAAAGCATATATTATACTAAAACTTATTCAACATCAAAAAATATAGTAATAAACTGGATCTTCATATCTTGAAGATCAACAATGAACTTTGTTGCTGTAAAATGCATTATTTTTTTAATTGATTAAAAATTGAAAAAAAAGACAAAAAAAATTGGTATCATGATACAACTTTTTTTTAATTTTAAGGTGATGCAAACATTATTATTGTTTATAAAATGCTAAAATTAAGCTTACTTTTCAAGTAATTTAAATTATATAAAAAATTTAAATCATAAAAATAAACATTGAAGATTCACTTTTTCAACCTTCAAATTATATACGTGCTGTACTCTGTACCTCAAGGTCCAACACCCTGTCCGGCAAAGACTCAAAACGCACACATTTTTTTTATTGGCAATCAGAGAATATATCTGGAACAAAATTAAATTTACAAAAATATTCATAATTTTAATTCTGACCATTGCCTGGAACTCCAAAAAAAAACTTCCATTTGATTTTGGAAACAAAAGCCCATGCGTATGCATACAAATGAAGTGCATACAAGCTGAAAATATTATAAATGGGTCATAGAAAATAATTCTACTTTTTCCACCTTTTAGCTTTTATCGTTCAAAAGCTGCATACTGATTCGATGCGCAGGTGCAAAAATCATATACATAAACGCAATCCCAATAAACAAGCAAAAAAAAAGATGGAAGTAAATCGATGTATTCAGAAAAAGGCTTCTTTAAAAACATTAGTCACTAGCTTTTACCCGCGACTTCGTACGCATGGAAAAGCACACAACTAAACTAAAAACAATGTATTAAAACGTGTACCTGAAATAAAGCAAAACAGCAAATCAAGTCAGTATTTCTTTGAAATCAAGTTAATTTTATTTATCAATCAAGATTGAAATAGCTACAACTGGATTATATGCTTTTTTTTTTAACTTTTAAGTAAAATGAAAATATAGTTCTCAACAATTACAATACAATGCACATACATGAATTTTCAACGCCAAATGAAGCAACGCAAATTCCTTTTTCCTTGTAAACAGCAGTTACATACACTACCACAATCCCTCAACATCAGTATCATTGAATATATCTGGGCCACACTCTTAACAGTTCCAAAAACAGAAAATTTAAATCAAAACCTATTTGTAACAAGTGCTGCAAGAAGAATGGGGTAAAATGACTTTAGATACCACCTAAAAGTTGGTCAAATTGGTATCACGACGTTTAGAGGAAATTATAAAAGACAAAAAACAGGCAACTAAAAGTTTCTTCTTATACGAGATATTAGAAAAAGTTCGCTGACGTAGTCTCAATTTTTTGAGGCCAAAATCTGGATACGTTTATTTGAAATGCTTCTGAAATGTTTCAATTTAAACGTGTTTTGTTGATAGTTCTTTATTTTTTACTTTAATTGAACCATTTGTTGTATTTAAAAATAAATACACGTTTGCACTTCTCAAAACTGCGTTATTTATATTGAAAGTTGGATTTGTAAAGTAAAATTAAGATGTTCTCTCAATTGTTTGAGTCATTCTGTATAAAACTTAAATGATGATGATAAGTTAATTAATTATACATAGAATTAAAAATATGAAGAATATATATATATATATATATATATATATATATATATAT
>JAOUZG010005735.1:16329188-16378885 GCA_026289955.1 Argiope argentata
ATATATATATATATATATATATATATATATATATATATGACTTAAATGTTAATGGACAGTAAAATTAATGCTGTAACTAAAGACGCATATTTCATTTTCTTCAGCTTCAATGGCAGGACATATATTTAATATATCAACAAATCTATTCTTTCTACTTTCGTTAATTATTCACCTTCATCCAAAATCAAAAGCTAATTTCTACAAAATCATAGAACGCATTACCAAAAATTTGTTGCATGTGAACTTAAATTCTTTTGAACCAGTTTGGTAACAATTTACAATGAAGCCAATTTTTTAATCTTTTCCAGACAACATGCAATTAATTTCTAATTTGGTTGGAAGGAAATATGAAAGACAATTTTTTAAAAAAAGAATAGCGTTATTGTTCGGCTTTTCTATACAGTGTCATCAAATGGCGCTTCTAATTTGTTTATAGTTTCTTACTTTTAAATAATTATTTCGAGCCACCAAGAGTTGCGATTTGTATTTTCGAATTCATTTCCTTTTACCGCAGTCTTATAATACACTATGTTTATTCTTTAATGACTTTTTCATATTCTTTATAAACACCCTTTTCTACATTTAATCACACTGTTACAAAATAAGTTTCTTAAAAACATTAGTAAATATTAGAATATAATTTTAACGTAAAAAATGCATTATATTTATTGGATTTAATTACATTCGATAACTTCCAGAATATTCCAGTAACGCATTTCACTTCTTGTGATTAAATTATTTACTACTATTATGACTTGTGATCAAATTATTTACTACTATTATTTGCTACTTTTAACTACCACTACATAAAAAACAGTTATATAACTGTTTAAACTATTGGCGAACATCCTACATCCATATAACTCCCCCACAATTCAAACAACAGCACATATCTATATTTCTATAATAATAATTAAAAAAAACTAATATTTGCAAACATTTTTTAATGTTCCAACAGATTTACTTCTATTTTTATACATGAAAATTTAAAATCGTTTGGTATTTAAATATTTCTAAATAAATCTGAATTCATTATCTTTAATTCTGATAAAATTCAACACAATCTCAACAGTGGCACTATGTCCCAAATATTTGAAGTTAGTAATAAGGTTTAGTTTATTATATTTACGTACCATTTTTAAAGCCGTTTTGCGATAAATCTTGTAGTTTTGAACAGATATCAAATAACGAAGACTTCTAAGCTGGCATCTTCATTCCATAACTTCCGCACTGCAAAGATTAAAATTTTTAGATTAAACAACGCGTTACTATTAAAAAACGTGGAATTATTTACATAGTAACTAAGTCAAGAGCTATACTGTTTTTGTTTTTTAAAGTTGGCATAGTTTTCAGAATATCCCAGCTTCCAGATCTTATTAACTCAGTAACAGTACATAAACTCCTCATGTCTCACCAGATTTATGTGTAAACGCGAACTAAGTAAGAATGAATTATACTTGAGATTTATAATAATAATTCAATCATTTTATAACCAGAAAAAAAAGTTGCCTTTTCTAAAAGATTAAAATATCTGTTGAACAGGAAATATGAACAGAAATTCCAAGGTAAAAGAATATTTTAAATAATATTCTGGAGGAAAAAAAATTGCTCAGATCTTCATTGTAGATATAAGCAGCTAATTAGCAAGTGAATTGCTTTAATGGATTATTTTCTAGTAAATTTCACAATAAGATTATTTTTTAAAAAGACTGTATCAGCATAGTGAGAGCATAAGGCATTGTAAACAATGCCATGGATAATTATTCATAAAATAGAATTTAATCAAGGAAATTATTGTTACAAAACCCTAGCTCTAAAATAGGCCTGAAGAGAGATTGGCATATTTGTACCTTCAATCAATGAACCCTTTGTTTCAGATTTCTTCAATACAGCGCTTTTTTTTCGTTGTCCAAACATAAGAAAACCGCTTGGAGACAGATTTAGACAATATGGCGGATGTTCCAGCATTTCAAACACCAACTCATTAATCGTTTCGGCCATCTAATGGACAGAATGTGTCCCATTGTAATCTTACATCAGAATGATACATTTTCATATTTTTTCACGACGTTTGGGTTTGATTGCAGGTTTCAATTAGTTCACAACACATCATAGTTGTTCTTGAAGTCAAAGTTTCGCCACTTGGGATGAAATGAACAGCTACTGCACCGTTCATGTCCCAGAACAGAGTGAATATAATCTTACCAGCTGATGGCTGACGTTTAAATTTCTTAAGCCCTGTAGATGATGGGTGTTGCATTTGACAAATAATTTAAATCCTGGTCTAGACTGTATGGCGGTTCTTCCACCACTTCGAACTCCAACCTCTTTATTATTTAGGGCCATCCGTAGAGAGCAAATCCATCTTGCCCACACTTTCCGAATATTCAGCCTGTCGTGTAAGATGAAATCGATGTACCATGACTGATATGTAAAGTATTGGGATTTCGTCAATTTCGATTCGTCTGTTTTCCATCACCATGCCCTTCAATGACTTCCAAACTAACATCAGTGGTTGACCTCTATGGCCTACCATGTCTTTCGTCGTCACGGATAGAAATGCTTTCCTGTTTGAAGCGCTCTATCTACTCGCAGATCTTATTTCGCTATAAATAGCGTAGCCTTACTGCACACGCATTCGACGAATAATACCGGCAGGTTTAACACCTTCCGCAAGCAAAAAGCAAAACACTACCCTCATTTGCTACATCCCCCAGATCAACAATGCAACTGCCATATTAAAACGTCTGTTACACTCCAACGAGAAACGCGGGAAAAATGTTGCATAAAAGTGCTGCTGACAACTCTAATTCAGTACTGGATACTAGCAATGTTACCAAACGTTGCAAAAGAAAATTGCTAGTATTTACCTTCAGGTTTACCCTCATAATTTCAAATATATGTGCTGACGTACCACTACAGCACCTGAATTTTTAACCCCTTCTGGGATTATTTAACTTGTTAAACAGGTATGACGAAATATTTCAAAGGAAATGAATTGAATACTCATTTTTTTTAATTAAAACACATTTCTGATTCGGATAGAATATCAATTCTTTGTAAAATATTAAAAATGAAAGAAAAAAAATTACAAAATTCAAATTAAAACTTAATAAATTGTACCTATCATTATTCAGGAAAGTTGTACTTTTGAAAACTTTCTGGAGACAAAGGAATCCTGTACCATTTACCCGGGAGTCCCATTTTTAATTTTTTACTTGCAACAGCAACTTCTAGAAGATTCTCTCTTCTTGAGGAGCAGGATATCGATGCATCGTTATAGTTCCAATCTTCACAATTTATTCTACACACCCGTCATGCTGTTTATTTTAAACATTTGTCCTTAAGTAAGAAATGTATATTGACCTGGCATGCATTCATAGAAATTGTAAGAATAAAATTTGACTGCCAACAAAAATTTATATTAACTTACACATTGGCAATTCTGACAATAAAGCACGTGATAATAGTCTGATGTTTACAGAGATAATAAAATAAAAAACAGTACTACCAGGTTCAATACATTGGAAAATTTAAATAAATTGTTATCGTATTCAATAACAACTTCATGCATATAACTAGATGAACTCATCAATTATAAAATATGGTATAAAAGATCAATGGTTAGCTTTACTAACAATTTTACATTAAAGTGTTAATAAATACAAGAGTTCAGTAATTGTATATCTTAATGTTCATTCCATATATGACACAAATCCTAATAATTGTGACCCAAGTATAAATTTAAGTACATTTATATACTTAATAAATGTGCATTTCGACATGAAAATTCAATGCACTGTTTTCTTTCGTCAGAATATATTAATTTTGACCAAGTTATTTTCTTTGGAACAAAATATATTAAAAATTAAAATAAATAAAAGTTTTGAACATGCATAAATGTTGCTAAATATTATAAATTTTGTAACTTCTTATGTCGTATATATGGGGGAGGAGGTGATTACTCTTTTAAGTGAAAAACAATTCAACAGGTAATCATTACTGGAATCTTTTTTTTTGTTCTGTTTTGAAACTGTATATTTACTTTCACATCCTTGATATTAATAATAAAGAATATACATAGGTTAACTTTATATGCTCAACTATTTAGATTCACTAAATGTGGGACAAAAGCATTTTAGAAGTGGGAATGTATATTTCGGAATAATTTTATTAAATGTTATTGAAACCTTAACTAAAAATTAAGCAAGATTTTTAATATTTTCTAAAAAATACTATGGTATAAAACTGATTTTCAGATAAATTTGAAATTATAAAAGAATTTCAATTTACACATCATGAAATCTTGAAAAAATTTTGTAAAAAATATTTCTATGCATTGTTTACAACAATAATTTTTTTTTATATGATATGAAATTCAAACCATTTTTATAATTTCAATTATTATCTTCCACGGTAGTAAACAAAAGAAAAAATTCTGCTTACCTGTTAACTTTACAAGAGGAATAAGAAACGAAATTAATTACCAAAAAAAAAGGAAAAAAAGAAAGAAAAAAGAGCATAGTATGTGATTTGAAAATTATCCAAACAGACAATATGACCTCATGGTACTTGACTCACTTAAGGAAATGCATATTTATAATAAATTTAGAATACACTTTTAAAAACAACATGTATATAAAATTAATAATAATTAGCTGCTTAAAAATACTTTGTCTTGAACAGCAATTATATATAAGAAATTTAATTACAATAAAACACCTCAATAACCTAGTTGAATCAACTGGTTTCTAGAGATGACTATTTATGAAATAAATTATTCCAAAGATATTTGAAAGATAAATTTAATAAGTGTAATATGGATAGGGCATTTAGAACAAACAAAATGTATAAGAGGCAAGCAATTCAATATTTTTTAAAAATTTAAAGATTTAAAAACATTTTTTTTATCGATATTTAATTAAAATGGTGAGGAGAAAAAAAAACTGCTTCCTTTTCTAAAATGAACAAACTATTTTCAATATGGAGAAATGTAATATGAATTAAAAAATATATTTCTGAATCTGAAAAGCTTAAAATTATTAGATTTTCTTTCAAATATGATGAAATCTATAGCAATGAATCATAAAATTAATTTAATAGTCTAACTCATAAGAAATGACCTGTTTACATTATTATATTCTAATATGCCCACCAAATTAAATGTAAATGGTTATAAAAGGTTCCACTTATCCTATAACTATTATTAAAACAATTTTTTGAATAAAAAAAGTTAATGTAGTAAGTTCCTTATAAACGGAATAAAAATATAAAATAATTTCTCCAAGCCCTTTATAAATATATAACATTATATAGATACCTAGCCACAGTTTTAAAAATTTACAATCACAATTTTTTACATTCAATCTGTGGGATTAGGAAGCTTACAAACTTGTAAAGGATTTTGAGGAAATATAGAATGTAAAAAAATTTAAATAATTATATGTTTTTACTCATATGAAATTTTGAAATAGATTATAAACTTACTGATGAGCTAAACCAGATGAAAATAATTGTACCAAACAAATAAGAAAGAAAACAAATACTAATAAAACTTTTTTCATGGCTGTAGATATGAAGTTGATTGATTTAAAATCCATTGCAAAATTAGTACCAACCAAACATAAAAGAAAATGGGTTAAAATTGCATTGCCATCAAATTCTGAGCCATGTTCCAAATCTCCAGATAATCAAGGTTAGTTGAAAATAGAGCTTAAAAAAATTCACACTAAAATGGCAGAGATGAAAAAATAAAGCCACTTTAATAATGTGATCCGATAATAGAATCTTCCAAGAGCTCTTTTAGAGATAATGAGTCAAGTTGGTAAAAGTTCACTTATAAAGTGATTGAATAGTGATTAAAATATTATTTTATCAGTTCAAGTTAAATAAAGTTGTTTTAATTTTTGAAATAAAAATAAACTGAATTTCAAAAAATAATTAACTGTGTCAAACTTAAAAACCAAGGCATATAATATGCGATTCATTTAGCAATAAAATATATTGCAGTAAAATGCACTTTTACATAGTTAATAAATACACTTTTTGTACAAAATTTACAATAATAAGTGCTTGCAATATTTAAAATATAGAATATTATAAAAGAAAATTAATCCATCTCAAGAATGATAACATTTGATCTAAAAATACTGAAAATCAAAGAAACGTGTTACATTTGACTTGAGTGCCCAATTTTCAGAACTTTCTTTTTATATTTTTTTGAAAAATTAACTTTGTATTCAATTGAAGCTGTTGGCTTATATTTTGGTTTAAAATGAGACCAAATCATTTTAATGATTCATTATGAAATGAAAATTGGTTTCTGACATATTGTATTTTTAATGTATAGGAATGCTACGAAAAGTCTTATTGATTTAATTATTAAACGTTGTCATATATGTTATAAATATGCTTTATAAATGTAGATAATTTACATTTTCATTTATATTTTATACGTTTTATTTATATTAATAAGTGTCCAAATATAAATGCAGATTCAGTTTTTGTTCTGATAATTAACTTTGCAATTGCAACAACTAGACTTCAAATATAACTTCTAAAACATTGCTTATATTTTAATGATAAAATTATAACATTCAATGTTTTTATAAAACATAATGTTTGTTAATTGAGATTTAAAAAAAAAATTACAATGACATCAATACAAGTGTCAAAAATAAACGGTAATTTAATTGTTCTAAAGCTTGATTTCTATGCTTTGTAAATATATATTAAAAGAAATTGCAAATATAACAAACAGGTAAAAATTAACTGTCAATTTTATTTATACAATTTTACATGTATCTTTCAAAAGAAGTTAAGAAAACTAATTCAATCATTTATATCAATTTCAGGAAGAAAATAAGAAAAACTGCAGGTGAGGAAAAAATGCACTTAAAAGTGATTTATTTATAAGTAACATACAAAATCAGTAGAACAAAAAATATCCAATGTTTTCAAGAATGACAGACACATGGATTAATTTAAGAAAATTTCCAATTAAACTTATAAAAGAAATTCAAACATTAAATAATTTTAAAACGAAGAGATATCTGCATAAAAATAAATACTAAAAAACAAAGCATGACCAATCACCTTTTTATTATTTAATACTTACATAAATTTAAAAAGCAAACACAAGGCAACTTATTTTTCATATTTCTTTGTGCAACACAGTTGCATATCAATAACAAACCAAGGAGAAAATTCCTTGACATAACATTTTATTACAATAAATGGGACATTTCCAGAAATATTAGGAGTAAACAGACTTTCTATAAGCATATTTTAAAAATTAGATGTTTTAAAAATTAAATTACTTTTAAATACTTTACTCTTATACAGTGCAGCTGTGCAAATCCTTAACTTTAACCAGGCTAAAATTGCCATTTCTTATGAAACAAATTACAAGTGGCCATAGCAACATGTTTAGAGCTACAGAAAATTCCTGTAAGGTTACATGAGCTGAAATCACAGATACAAAATAATTTTCGTCGAAATTGTCTCTAATTTGGCTGAGTTTATAATATCGAGTACAAAATGCTTTCATTCCATGTGGTATTATGGATGAGATACCATAACTTATATTGCGTTTTATATTAAAGTACTTTTATATACACCAACCAAAGTTTCATACACTTTTACTGCTTTCCAAGAACATAGAAATAACTGATATACAATATAACAATCCTTTCTTTATATTTCTAAAATTCTATTAGCCATTAAATAATTTCTCTGCTGCAGAGAAAAAGATCAGGTGAATTGATTTATATTAAAAAACACAATCTCACATCCAATCACAGTCAGACTTGTTATTTGGCTCTGAGCAGAACTGATGATAAACTATAATTAATATATTTAAAACGTCAACAAGACAAGAAAAAATATAAAATAATCTGAATCAATGGCGACCTGAGGCCTGCTTCGGATACCACTGCCGCAAGAAACAGTTGCTGCTTTCGATCATTCATTTTCCACTCTTGCAGACACTTTCACTCAGAAAATGCAGATTTGTAAATTTATTTGATATTTAATAACTTTGGTCCTTTGAGAAACGTCACCTCCTCAATTACTCTAGGCTGCCATAAATTTGCTTTTAAAAAACATTGATTATAAATTTGTCTAGCATCTTTCACTTGGAAATCTGCTGCCATATGTGCTGCAGGAACTCATAGTAGGAAAATAAAGATTCTGTCCTATCATCGAGCATGTACTGCATGAAAATGTGTCGATCCCGGCTATCCTCCCTGAAATCATTAAAGCATTTTAGAAGGATGTGTTTTTTAAAAAAGCTGTAAAACTTTAGGTACATTAAAGTTACAGATACATGAAAGTAACTAACTACATATTAAATAAACAATACATTTTTCATGCCTTTATTTTATAAAATAACACTATACGAATTGAAATATTAATAATGAAAAACAAGCAAACAAAAAGGAATATTCTACTTTTTCCAACAGATTAATGTGACTATTGTTCCAATGCATAAAATGTGTATTTATTAACTATCAAATAATGAATGTACAAGCCTACTAATTTATTTATTTTTAAGTCAAAGAGTTGAAAATTAGGAAAGTAGATTTCACATCATATTAAATCTGTAATTATAAGTTTTTAAGTGTGTCAAAAATTGTATTATAGTCAGTAATAAAAACTTGAAAGAAATACCTTATTATTTTTAGTGGACTGTGATATGGCCTTTGATCTTGTAACCATGAAACAAACGTTCTCAGTCTCTCAGATTCTGGAGTTGCTAATTCAGGTAAAGATTCCTGTGAAGAATGCAAGTTCAGAAGTTCAGTCCAAGAAAGTTAAAAAATATTAGAAATACAATGCTATGACTAAATCAGGTGAAAATAAATTATTATGAAATCAAAACCATAATAGTGCATTCTAAATCATTACCTTTAATAGTAAATTTTAAACTTGGTAAGCATAGGCAACATTACTTTCCAAAAATCTATTTATTTTTACATATGCAGCTTAATTTTTCTTTTCTCTATTTGTGATCTTCGAAGAACTTTATAAATATATATATATATTTCAGTAAAATTCTTTTCCAAATGTCAAATTAGTGTTTTGTCAAAGTATTTCAAAAATCTCCTAATATAACAATAACTTGATTAACTTGTTAATAACTTGATTTTTTTAATAGGTAGTTGGAAGAATTTTCTGTTATAATACCAGATTTCGTGAAAGATTTCAAAACTTTACAATTACTACTATTCACAGTTTTCTCTCTTTATATATACATATTTCTCTTTTCTTAAATTTTTATCAACACTAAATAACAATTATAGCACTGAATACCAACTAGAAATTCAAATACTTTTGTTTAAAAGTTCAATTTTCAGATTTAAAAGGAAAAAAAAAAACTAGAAAAGAATTTAAATTGCTAGTAACAAAAACAAAATTCAACAAGAAAACATATAAGAGTTGAAATTAGTGAAAAATAATCCAATTTTTAGAATATGATTGCATTTTTTAAAAAAATCAAAGATGGTATTTTCACAAATCCTATAAAAAATTATATAATAATAATATTTAAAGTTTTAATTTTAAATTCAAAATAAAAAATACAAATTTTTCAAGTTTTAAAAAATCACAAACTACAATTTCAGAGAATTTACAAGTTAAATTTAAAAGATAGTGGAATTCAAAATCAATTTCTTTTTTAATAGTTAAAGTATGTCAACTAATTGCCAATTGTATATATCAGTGTTATAAAAAACAAATCAACAATTATTATATAACATAAAAGAGCAGACAATGTCAAGGTTTTATTTTTGAATCATTTTTTATCTGTTAATATGATAGTTTTATAACTTCTAGTCTCAATAATTTTGAATTAGAAAAAAAAAATGCATAGCTAAAATTAAAACTAAATTGATTAAATTCTGAGCTTAAGCGTAGATTTAATCGAGAAACCTGCAAATGTTTAATAAGTAACATTTTCATAACAATAATTCGTTTTTAACAGAACAACGTAAAAATTAAACTTTGCATGCAGCTCATTATTAATATAAATAGTCAATATAACATTTTTTATAGATACAGGATGAGAAGCAAAATTTTCAAAAGAATGTTTGCTTTATATATATATATATATATACATACATATGGTTTTGCTTTTCAAAATAAATTAATCAAATAATATAAAATTTATTATTTTGCTATGAAAATTTTGATTTACAATACTCAATTATTTAAAAAATGGAACAAAGGAATTTTTAGATGAGTTAAAGCTTTTACATTTATGCAGAAAATTAAAAATATATATATTCAGTTAAATTAAAAAAATATTTACCAAATCTTCTGGAATGGCACTAAAGTTTGGTACATTGAACACGCTTGTGCAGAATTGATCATTTATAGCACGTCCAATGTATAGATACAAGACATCTAATGTGTCCAGTATGTAAGCTCCATGACGATCAATCTTTTCACTTGACAATTGCAAAATAGAAGGCTGGGGAATTACTACATCATCATCTTGATGAATTGCATTCTATAAAAATAAACATCAAACAAATGTTAGATTCTTCCTTTAAACAATTTAAATATAACAATATGCCATAAATATTTAATATCCTACTTACATTCTATTTAATTGCATAATATAAAATATATAAACTTCACAAGCATTGATTTTATTTATTTAGAAAATGTTTGCATACTTCCATATCAACAATAAAATTACATAAAATTTGTCAGCATTTTCAAATGTCCCTTCTTGTCATCCAAAAAAAGATCAATTTTCCAACATTTTCAAATGAAATACGTCATTTTTTTAAAGTACACAAATGTCAGCAAAGAATTTTATTTTCATGTTCTGCATTCTAGTACTACTTGGAAATATTTTTAAAGACAGTTTCTCAAATTTCTTTTATCTTCCTATCAAAAGTCAGTTATACTTGTCAGCCAATCACAGTAAATAACAAATTTCTTTCAAATTATGATAATTAGATGGTACTACTAGATAAATATTAGAATGTAGGCAATTTTCATGTATTGAATAAATCTGATCTCCGAAACAAATCTTCATTTAGATTTGTAATTGATTCTACTGAATTTAAACATAAGGCTATATCTGTTACTGTAGTAAATAAAATCTCACTACGAAGAAACATAATTTTTTAAAACTTTACTATCAACTTCTACAGGAGCCGAAGTGATTTCATTTAATTTTCCGTCTTATTTCATAAAACTTTGTTTTCAGAATTACATACCTATGTCATATATTTAAGGAAATAAAGGTTTGCTCCACTTTTTTTAGAAGAAAAATTGGAAATTATACAATATAGAAAAATTACTACATGGTTCTTTCATACATAATTTGGTATATATCCAATAAATCTCTGGCATTCTATATAAGTCAGGATAAGAAACAAAACTGAGTTTGTAAAAAAAAGAAAACTGCAAAAACATCAATTTTAAAGATTTAATTACAATATAACCTATGATTCAATGCTTTTGAAAGATTTTTAATAAATGTCCTCAAATAAACAAACAAAAACTATTCTTTAACTAAAACAAAACACACACAAATTCATTACAAATTGAGAAAATAAGATGGATTGATATACCTTATCATCCAGTGCATGCACTGGATATAAAGTAGGATAAATAAATTTCATCAAATACTGAAGGGGCAAAGCTTTCATTCGTTCCATTGCAAACACTCGCTCATCCAGTTTGGTACTCACACCTGTTCTGAAGGCCATCTAAAATGGAACAGAGAAATTAATATGATGACCGTTCATTTTAAAAGTGATACTGTCAAATTTTTTTAAAAAAATTAACAGTTATATTACAGCATAACGCCTCCAAGGGCTTTATTTTAAATATTCAGTTCTGGAAATATACAGTGGAATTATGTACAGAGCAAGGCACATTTTCAAAAGCAATTATATGGCTAATATTATTCTCTAACATAGATTTCAAATGAATCTGCATAATACAGAATAAATGAAATATCTCAAATGCTGCTTTTCATTCATCCCAAACAAATGAATTTTAAAAGGAAGCTGAAGTAGGGTATTAAGAAAAAGAAAGTTCTAAATACCTAATTTTTTTTTTAAGTGAAATACAGAATACTACAAAGACAATCTTTCTAATTAGTTGACTAAATGACCCCTTCAAATACGAGGAGATTGATTGTTAAAGAGTCAGTAAGTTAATGTATTTGATTCTTTAGTTAGAGTTTGAATATACTCATAAAATTAGTCATTTGATTCTAACTTCATTTTAATTTAAGAGTTATACGCATTTTTTGCTCTCTGAGATTGTCTTTCTCAAAGTTAACGCACTACCAAACCAAAAAAGCTTACTCAGTTAAATCTGATTAATCTTTGCTTGAAGACATGCAAGCTCCAAGTATATTTCCCATATTTATTTGTATGTGTGCGTGCTATCTATTTTATTTTTTATAAGTATCACTATAATTTGATTAAAGTATTATCCCTTTAATACATATTATATAAAATACATTAGGTATTTATGGGCATATTAGACAAAAAAAAAAACACCTTAAGAATCTAAAAATTGAATCATTGACTTAAACATACATCATCAAGAATTATTGCATTATTGACAACCAATCAAGAACCAATCAAGTTTCTATTCAGGTGAAAAATTCAATTCATTTCAATGACTAATAAAAACTAAATATGTGCTATATAAATGAATATAATAATTTATTATCACAATAAGTATATTTTTGAATTCTCAAATTTTTACATCACAGTCTTCAACTATTTATTAACTTTTTTTTTTACTTTAGCATTACAGCTTTTTATATTTTTAACTCTGTGGTATATCCACGAAAAAAATTAAGATTTTTCCATATTTTTAAATTGAATGCAGTAATGAAATTCTTTTTTCCCCTCACAATTTTAATAGATTCTGTACCTTTCAAACTGTGTGGCTTCACTCCCCTCCCCCTCTAAAAAAAAGCAACAATTATAATTTTGATCAGCGATTTCGCCAGGTAAAATACATCAAGTCTCATAACACCAATTCAAACATTTTCAATAGTTTCAATATCTATAAGAGGGAAAAATCCATCTCAAATGTAGAAGCTCAAGTCATATTAGCAAGACTACTTTTTGACCATCTAATTCACTTCTTTGACACCATTATTATCTAGAGAAAGTCTTTAATTATCAATAACATAAAAATTTTATTTTCAAAATAATTTTGCACACAATGCTAAGAAATCACTCATTCTCTTTATTTATAAGTAATTCTACATGCACATATTGCTTTATTAATAAAATATTTGCTAATTAATACACTTAAAACTTTCAAGGGACATCTTAAATAATAAAGCCAATAGTTTTACATACTGTTAATTCATGAGGTCGCAAAAGAGAAATTAGAGCAATTTATATTACTTTATACTAGTATAATAAAGAAAATTTTATATATAAATTCAAAAAATGCTGTAATACATACATGTTTTAATAAGGCTAGGATAAACAGTGGCAAGAGCCGTAAAGAATATGGTGACATGAGAGCTCCAGCCACTTGACCAGACATAGTTGCTTTGTATACACCCAAAACGTCAACACAGACATTGATCAGGGCATCTCTAGCATCGCTTAGAGAGGAAGTGACACTTCGATCCACAGCTATTAAATTATAAATTTTAAAATTTGGTTATTTTAATTAGTAAAATATGAATATAATTCTTAATATCATATAAGATTTTTTTGAATAGGTTTACATTTTTATACTGATAACACAATAAAAAATTTCAAGCTTGAAAATGTATACAATAAATATATCATGAAGGCAAGAAAGTTTTGAAAGCCTTTCCTCATTACTATATTATGCTAATGAACAAACAAGTTCAGGAATTTAACGGGCGAGAGGAAAGGGTCCAACAAAAATTGTGAATGTTGGAATCCAACTTAGCATAAAATAAATGACGATTTTTTATTTAATTAGAGCCAAAAACTAGGAAATCAGTTTTCTAGGTGGAAAGTACATTGCTTTCATACATGCTGATCCAAAATAGAACGTATTACAAGAAAATTACACAAGAAAAAAAAATTGCACACCAATCTAAGGATTCATCTTCCCTCTTACCATTGAAAATTTTTTCATACTAAGAGTTTCTCCCTCCCACTGGTAGAATGATTTGCTATCAGATTATTTTGTCATTGTTGTCATTTTTCTGGTAGATTAAGAAAGATTTGAAGTGTAAGCTTTTATAGTATTATAGGAGCATCACACACACACACAATCAAGCCAATTTTCTTGTTCTCCAAGTCTAATAGCTTACTGATGATATCATTATCAAGTTTCAAATCTAATACTGGATCTGAAATTTGAGACCTTCTATTAGGACAGTAGTATGCATGTGAATGTATGCATTTTTTTAAATTCTAAATACTGATTTCTGGGTGGGACACATTTAAAGAGAAGAAAATAAGGGATTGCAACAATCAATTCAGGGAAGAGAGGATCTTAATATATTTCAATTTGTACATGCTTACATTTGCAAGCTTATAGATAAACAATGTACTCACATAATTACAGAACCTGTTTTAAATATATTCAGATACAACAATGTGACACAGAAATTTACAGTATATCTTATTGCCTAAACCACCTGGCACCTCCCCCACCCCCCAAAACAGGGGGACCTAAACTTAGACTATACACACCAATTTCCTGTAAATAGGGTCTCAGTAAATAAAATTTTAAATTATTCTCAAATTAAAAATATATATAAAAAAACTATGAATTAAAACATATATAGTTTTTTTTAATTAACTTCCTTTACTGGTACCCCATAAAATCAGTTTTAATTAATATTTAATTTCTATTTTTAAAAAATGATGCAACATTTTTTATATAAAATAATTTACTATTTATAATTGAAAACTGTTAAAAAAAGAAATGAACATCACAAAATTATATACTAGCACCTAATATAAACTTTTTGTTTTTCTTTTTTGAAATTTTAGATAATTAGATTAACTTTAAACTTCATTTTATGACATTTTTTTAGGATACTCACCCATCTTAGACACTAAACCAATTATTGTTTCTTGATCAGCTCCTCCTAACACATCTGTCACAATTGATACAACAGGGAGGCATAAAGTATGCACTCGAATACGTCTTTCGCCTAGACAGACATAAAGAAAACAATTAAGTGAAATTTGGAAAGCATTAGTAAGCTGCGTTTCTTTGAACTACCTTTTAGAAGAAAAACATCAAATCCAAATTTAATGTCAATACAAATTCTATGTATACAGCCAAAACAAATATTATTTAAAAAAACCCATCTTTTAAACATACTTCATGTATTTAATACTGGCCTGGGTTTTATGTATCACATTAATTATATGAAAGCCTCAAGGCATAAAACATCGATTTTAATAGATATAATATACCCAAATATAAGGCAGAAAATTCAAATCTATTTTCTCAATTGCATAAATATTTCATATTGTAACTAAGAAATAAAATTAAATATCAGCAGAAATATTTCAATGACAAGTATTGCACACGTACTGGTATATGAATATTGTTTAAGGTTTTACCAACAACTAGGAAATTATTAAATCATCTAAAGAAAAATAGAGCTATTTTACTTGGAATGTGTTATATTTACTTCATGATTCTATTTAATTCAATCAAAGAAAAATATCGTACACGGCTTTACTTTCATAAAGCTATGAATTTTTGAAAACTATAGAAACTCACCATTGCTAGATGTGTAAAGAACAGCAGCCTGGAAACAAACTGAATTGTACTCTGTTAAATTTTCCTCTATAGCGATCTGCATACCATAACCAGTATCGGGATTAACGTTAGGCAGAGACAACAGGTCGGTAGATCGAACAAAAAAGTTTCCATGGAAAGTGTGAATAGCTAAGCCTGAAATTTCCAAAAATAATAATTTGATACATTATTCAAGAGATGATGCATTCTAATGCTTGTCATATATTAAATACAAAATGAATTTCTCCTTTTTAACAAACATGGTTATTAGACCCTTTGTTTCTCAAGATTTTTAAACTAATACTAATAAAGATTAAAATGAAATCTGCTACGCTAATTTCAATGTATCATGTCAGAACATCATTTCTTGAAAGGCCAAGCACCACATACTTGAGCAAGTTAAATTATATTTTTATTCATTTAAATCGTTTCATTGAATGAGCCATTTTAGAACAGCAAACAATCCAAAAAAACTTTGTTTCGCATTTATTGTTTAAAAAAGTATCACATTTCCTATTTATTTCATTTCATATAATCACATACACAAAGTGAAATTTTTCTAGATTTTTTTTGCTGTTGGCATTCACTTACTTTTTAAAAAATCAGAGCTTTTGTAAATGTGATGGCAACACATTATTAAAAGCTGATTTTTTTAGGTGCTTGTGCAGATAAAAATATTTCAATTTTTCGCCTACGGATCCCCCCCCCCCGCCTATGGGGTTTTTTATTTTTTGCCTACTGATTTTTGTTTCCTCTCTCCAAAAATAACATCATGTTCTGACATGATAAAAAGTTCAACTATATATGAATCTTAATATCTAATGCATCACTTATACAAAACAACTTGATAGCAGTTGTCATTAATAGCCATACAGATGCAGAATTTTTATCTTTGTATATTAGACTGTTAAGCAAATTTTAAGGATTTCACATCCTTTTATAGATTCTTTAATTGAATAACTAATGTTTTATTCCTCTTTAATTCATTCACCTCATGTGAAATTGATGACTTGACTACTAATGTGAGAAAACAAAAATTTGCCAGAAAATGACAAAAACTTGCAAAACATATCAAGATTACAAAAGCTGCTGAATTTTGCACTATATAAATTAGAATACGAGGCCCTCACTGGTAAAACATTCTTACACAAAAGTGCATTTTAAAAATTAAAACTTTAGAATTAAAGGCAGCTTTATTATAATTTTAATAAGAAAAGTATTTTACTTTCAATCAAACTTCAAAAATTATATAATTCCAATACCTAACATGATGTAGTAAATTTTACATAAGTAATCTAAAATTCCATCTCTACAGTGGTGTATTTATGAAATTTATGGTTCATATAATGAATTACCTTACTTAGCATTAAAATATTTTTAAGCATTCCCAAAACAACTTACCTCTGGTACATCTTACACGCATCACGGCCTCAAATCCTATTCTCCTTGTAAGATATCTTTTTAAATCACCAGCAAATTTGTTAGCTTGTAGTCTGCCTACCGTATGATGATATCCAGGATAATAAAGAACACCTCCAGAAGAATATTTTGATATACAACCTAGGAAATTAAATATAATATCAATCATTTCCCCATGATTTTTTTTCTAGTACATTAATAAATTTTAAAGAAAAGCAAATCAAAATTCAATCAAAAGAAAGCAAAACTACATTTTCATTGGCACAATTTTTAAAAAAATTAATTCACTAAAATTTAAATTGAATTATATATAAATGAACATCAGAGATATTCAATCTTGCATTTCAAGCATAAAACGGAAAAAGTTCATCAATTAAAGACAATATATACTTATTCCTAAAAGTTAACGATACACATTTTAGTAGACAGATTATGATGTTTCAGCAAAGATGTTATTTAATAAAACTTCAATTAAATTATCAATTTTATCAAACTGTAAAAAAATTATATGTAATTCTTAAAGATAAATTAAATTTAACTAACATAACTTATGTGAAACTTGGATGTTTTTAAAAGAGAAAATCACAGGTAATGAAAAAGTATATAGTGAGAGTTCATAAACAGTTATTTGAAAATTTACTTACTGACTGTTGCAATATCAACATACTGTGAACAAAGTAAAAACAAATCAACAGCAATCTGTTGCCCAGAACAATCTAATGCAAGCTTTTTATAGAAGTCATTAGCAGGCCCAATATTAGATATATCCTGAAATATAAAGATTATGTAAAGATGTTATACAATACTTAACTAAAATTCAAAATAATTATAACTAAAGAAATGCAACTTTAGATCAATGGAAACATATAATAGCCATGATTCATTAACCATGAAATATTTGAATAATTTTATACATTATTTTTGTTTACATTATGTAAATAATTGTTTTCTTTGGACATTTTTCACTTTTACTTCTAAGTACCTTTGTGAAAATGTGGTGGCTAATTTTTTTTTTAAAAAAAAAAAAGACAAAATAACTAATTTCTCTAAAAAATTATTATAAAAATTGATATCTACACTGTAGTGAAGGAAGAGATAAAAAATATGTTACCCAAATAAGTTTTTATTTCATAATCTGTGATTAAACAAAAAAGTTTTGTTTTTGTTTTTTGGTTATATCCGAATTAAACAATCTCCCCTAAAGTGTTCATTTTCTTTTATCTCGTTAATGACGTTAATTCATTTTATATTCACTATGTCTTTTGATGCTAAGCTGCATATTAAGATGGATGTCAAAGATATAAATATAAAACTGAATGTTAGTTTATTTATTAGAATTTCACACATTTCAAAACTAAATTTGGTACACTTGATTCCCAGCACAGGAAAGGTTTGACCATTATTAAAAAATTTCTACATTCCTCTATAGAAAGAACAATAGAAATGTTTCATACTGTCCCATCATAACTTTAAACCATATCATTGTATATACTTTTTTTTATTCTTTCTTTTAAATTGTTTTTAAATGACATTTTATTACTGTTATCATTCCTCTAATTTTAATCAATTTTCAAATTTGAACAAGGTTAATAAATATTAAGCCTATTTTACTATCTATATATTATATTCATTGCTTGCACTTTTATCAGCTTTAATTTTTTTCTTTTCTTAGGACATTTTTTACTTTTAAAAACTTTTCAATATACAAACCTAATTTACTTTTATATATTGTTGTTTAATCTACCTTAATATTGTCTCATATTTTAAAACTTCCACATTTTTCATTATTTTGCACCATTTCCATGGCTATTTTAGTTTTCAGTTCAATGAACATGATTGCTTTTTCCTACATACACACACATGTGCCAGTTATATAGCAGAAATAAATGCATGGAGATCCACAGGCATAATGGCCACTATATAGATAAAATGCAAGGATATAGAGCCCTTCAAAATAAAATCTGTATTCTTCTATTAAAAACAATTTTTAGAGATAAACTTGTCTATATTCATCCATTAATAAAATAATTTTTTTTCACAAAAAAATGATTTAATACTAGATCGTAAAATTTTTTGCTACATAGAAAGAAGAAAAAAATTGCCTGTGCATATAGCTTTGGGTGAGATGATTTTTTGGGCCTAATGGTATTTTGAAAACACATTAACAAACTGAAGTTAATAACACAGCAAACAATTGTATACATTTTCCATATTTTAAAAGTTATATATAACTATAGCATGTAATTGCATTTTTATGGTTAATGATGATGAATTTTTATTAAACATCATCGTCATTGAAAATATTTCCACAATTAATATTTTTTTCCCTCTGAATTGCAAAGATTACCTAAGCACTTTTACATTTGTGTAGAAGTATAAATGCTGAAAACTGTATTCATTTTTTTTTCTTCTTTTTTTTACTGTCAACATTAGCTTAATATATATATACATTTCTTTTTAACTCAAGAGGGTACAAAATAGTGTAGATTATCTGCGTGAGATAACCTAGTATATCTGAAAATTTCATTCCAAGACTGAAGTTGAGAAATAAACATTTTTCTATTAGTCAGTGATTTTTGTACATGGTCTAGTTAACAAATAAAGAGAAGAATTATAGTCATTAAGGATTAGTATTTTTTAACTCTGTTATTAATCCAATTGTTTTTTCTCACCTTTCCAGCTCTTTGGTTAGGATCTTCTCTATTCTTCAAAGCTCCTGGACCATAATTAGGCAAAGTTGTCAGAACAACAGTCACTCGACCACCAACTGGAGACTTAAAAAGAAACTTTGATTAGAACTACACACATGCACACACACACATACAAAAAAAAATATTGCAATATATTTTAAGCTAATAAAAACTTACCATTAATTTATATGCTGCTTGCAAGGCAGCACCAAGGCAACAGTTTATGTCTCCATTAGTTGCAAACCTCTTTGGAAGATCTGTCAGCAAATCAGTAATCAACTGCAAAATAAAATAAAATCCATCAACAAAAAATGTAAAACTTTTACGGCAAAAAGGAAACCAAGATTCATCATATAATGGAATGATTAAGACAAAAAAACTTTACATTATATTGTTTTAAAAATAAATATTATGGGAAGAGATATTAAAGATTACAATCAATTGTAATGAACTAGGCCATCTTAAAATACACTGTAATAACAATTAACTGTTATCAAATTCTAACAAAATGATACTGCTTTTTGGAAAATACATAAATTCTTAAAAATTTTACAAAATGTTGGGACAACAATACACAAAATAAAAAGTATATAGTTAAAGATACTTACAGATTTACTTTCATGAACGTTAACTAATAGATTATCAGGTGATGGGAGAAAAACATCTGTAAATAAAAAATGAATACTATATATGTAACTGGATATTTATTTTAAAAATAAACTATAATAAAACTCAATTTATCCTATATGTTATAAAAATATAATGTTTTAGTCAAAATTCAATTTTATGTAAAATAAACTAATTATAAATTAGTTTTCAAATCAGTTTTGTAATTTTAAAAAAAGCTCCATTTTGAAATATCAGAACTGTTTGGAAGGAGAATTTGCAATATAGTATAAGAATGATAAATTTCATACTTCACTTTAAGAAATACAAAGAGAAAGAAATCTTTAACGCAAAAAAAAAGTACTTTTATGTTTAAAAGTAAGATAAAACAATGTAAGCATACATCAACACCCTCTCCATCAAATATATCTTAGTTTTAAATTTTATAGGATTAAACATTTTAAAATCAAAGAATTTAACTCCAATGATTACAATTAATGTTTCAAAAACAATTTTCTTACCTTCAATGTCAGACACCACCAACATATGGGGCTGATTCAAGCCTTCACCCAAGTTATAAAAGTGAATACTGCCATCATATGTTATGAAACCAATCCGCATCCTACTGTCTCCTGGGAGTTCATCTAGGTTTTCTAGCATTACTTTACAGAAATTTTCCAAGTACCCTTTAAAGAAATTGAGAATATCAAAAGGAAATATAAGACAATTGTTTGAACTAATAAGCCATAATAATGAATTTTCAGAGCTTGAATCAAGAATTTACCTGTTTCTATCGCTCCATGTGAAACATCCAACAAGAACAAATATACAGATGGCTGAGGGGGTCTAAGCTAAAATATTAAGATAAATGTTTATATAAGATAAAAGTTTTTATTCTAATAAAATCAAAGAAAATAAATTAACCTTCAAAACAGAAATAATACTCTGGAAACTCTCACTCTTGCTAACCATGCTTATTTGTTATTATATTTTTTTAAAAATTCATTACATTAGAAAGATTTAATCAAAGAAGCTTACAGCATTTATTTCATTTTACGAAAGCAATGGTTAAGGTTTGAGATAATAAGTAAATTATTAATCAAGTTCCATAATTCAAAAAAAGAATAAGATGTGTAATAGCAGACATTTTTATTGCAATATATTGCAAAACAGGTAAATATATATATAATAGAATTTAATTCCTGAAAAAACTTAAGAAGTAACAAATATTAAAATGTAAACAAAAACAATAGTACAGTTTGAAAACGTATTGCAAAACTTTCCACACTTGCGAAAATGCATTACAATGGGTTTAATTAATCAAAATAAGAGTGAGAGGAAAAATGAAAAGAGGAGGTGTTTGTATACAGTAATGAAGTAAACTTGGATTACTAAAGGTTCTATGAGACATAAATATTACAGATTATTAATTAATAATAGAGAAGGAAAAAGGTACTAATGTAGAGTAAAGTATTTT
Source organism: Argiope argentata (assembly GCA_026289955.1). NCBI lineage: Eukaryota > Metazoa > Arthropoda > Arachnida > Araneae > Araneidae > Argiope > Argiope argentata. The sequence goes on from JAOUZG010005735.1 coordinate 16,351,122, forward strand.
AGAGCAATTTTTACTTAATGTAAGGGGCATAAATATTCAATTGTGAAGGGGGAAATGAAAAATGTCGGTTCTTAAAATTGAGTAATTACTTTTTTGTATAATAATAATGATTTTTATATATATTTAAATGCTTCTTTTTTATAAGTTATTGAATTTTTCAGTAATATTTTGAGATTAACAACTCTAAATAATCTAGTTTATTCTATTTAAAACCATTTAATTTTTATTTAAGGAATTGCTGTACATATAGAATATTTTAAACTATATTATTTTTTAACATATATTTTATATATTTTAAAAAGAAAATGAATATTTTTAAGTTTTCTTGCTTCTTGTTCACAGTATTTAATGATATTATATAAAGGTTTCTTCGTACTAATCCCGAAAGCTTTTTTTTACCACTTAAACTAGCCATTTCAATACAAAATTTTGAGTTAGAACAAAATGCAGTCACAAATGAGCACAACATTCACATACCACATACATGTGAGAAAAATTGAACTTAAATGAGTATCTCATAAAGGAAATTCAAGGTCAAAAGTGAATACAGGAATGGTCGTCTCAAGATCAGTTGTCAAATAATAATTACTTAAAGGAAATATGATGCTGCAATCTTATGTTTTTATGATAGCCAAACCTTCTTTATCAACATTTTATGCCTGCTAAATTTCTGAGAATACATTTACTAATTGTCATTATTGTAAATACAACCATCAACATTTCCCAATTCTGGAATTGATAAGACATTAAGATATGAGGTACAAAAAAATTGCTTTAATTACTTATTGCAGAATTGCAACAATCGAATGCAAATAAATAATTCATAAATTGCAACATGAATGTTTCAGAACACTTCATTGAACATCCTTGTTGTGCACTAAACTAATAGGAATATTCTACTAATTAATAGGATGGAAAATATTATTAGAAATACTATGGCAGAGACTCACTGTGTTGTCAACCCCCCCTAAGAAACTCATTCTATCATAGGAAATAGGATTAAAAAAACCTAGAAACAGGCATCAAAAACAAAGTTAATTAAGTGGAAAAATTAACCTAACTGATGTCAGACACTGAATAACTTGAAATCATTTTACAATACAATTATTCAGGCATCTGAAGAACTGAATGTTAAATTAGAAATTTATAAAAAAGATATGCAATAAACAATATTTCAATAACATTAATTTATTTTAATTATAGAATTTTAATTTGTTTAATAAAAAATTCAATTAATTTTTTTTGTTGGAAATGTTACAAACAAAGGTGGAGGGATGAAGCAAAAGCAAGTTATAAAAAATTAGAAGTTATAGAAATTAGATTATAGTATGAAAAATTAAAAAGTGTTTAATCTTATAAATAGATTACCATATAATCTGAAGGAGCTATAAATTCGATTGTAGCATTTTTTATTTCTGGTCTACGTGCAGGATCACCATATGATCTTGTTGCAGGATCATATAGAAATTCTTCAGGTACTATACAAAAGAAATATTTCATAATAAAATATTGTTTATAAAAATATTTTTAAAATCATTTAAATATTCATCCAAGGCTCAATTTAATTTTCACTGAGTGTGAATTTCATTGAAAAGAATCAATATTGTTAATTAATCTACCGAGCTGAATAGATAAGCGATTTATTTTTAAGAAATGTATACTTTTTAAATTTTAATGCAGAATAAAAATCATAAATTAGTGGAGATACTTACAATCATTTACTCTAAAACATAAATTGCATTTCCATCTTCGCTGATCCACAAATGTGACAAATGGATTTATGTATGTCCTACAATTTCTACACCTCACGATAGTATTGCATTGAATAACTGACAGAGACTGTAATGAAAAGGAACTTGCCTTAGTAAAAGAAAAATAACCATTTAAAATAAATTTCTTAAAAACATGACACAGAAATGTAAAAAACTCACCCCAGATGGAAAAAAAATGTTTTTAATTTGTTCTATTATAAGGTTTGTTAGTTTATTAAAACAGAAAATGTAATGAAATTAATTAAATTTAAAAAACACAAACCAATGAGTTGCACATTGGAGTTTTAATCAACATTTACATAGATTTTAGATTTAAATAAATTTCAAAAAGTAAAATAATTTTGATTTGATATTCAACATGGCTTAGTTTTCCTGTAGTACTGCTTTTAGCCTCTCAAACCTTCACAATGATTTTTTTAAAAAAAATCTTTTTTTAAGATGAGGTCTTATTTTTTACTTCATTTTATACTAATAAATGTATATTTTTAACTACTTTCTTAAAATTTCTTAGGCTTATATATTTTATGATTCATTATTATAAATATTTTAAAATACTGTAATTAAATCTTTACTCACACCTCAAAAAACAATAACAAAAAAAGAATGATATTTCTAATAACACAATTATATAATTAGTCAACTAACTAAATGAAAACTATTAAAACATTTCATGAAATTAATAAAAATACATAATAAAATAACATTAAAAGTACATAGCACTAAAAATACATAAAATTAAAAATTGGCAAATTAGGGAATAATTTTAAAAAAATCGAATACAAAATTCTTGTCTTCAAAAAAAATGTTTTGAGTAAATATACTGGGCAAAAAATAAAGAGAATTTCCTGACAAATAATTTATTGAAGAGGACCTCAGAAGAAACCAATGTGATTTAAAAGCATTCACATTAAGACTTTTTGTTGTATTTTTACAAATGAATGCAATTCACAGCTCAGGGTCATGAACTATTATAAAAAATTATGCACCATAATTTTTTAAGTAAACTTATTTGGAAAAAAAATATCTGCATTAAATATTTGATACTGTCCAAATTTCAATAATACACTGCAGTTATCATCTACTAAGGTAAAAAGAAAGATACATAACAAGGACAAGCTATTTCATAAGAATAGGAATGTACTGATGAAATAAAGTTTTATTCAAGCAATAAGGATTTGTTATTGCAAATTTAAAAAAAAATACTTATACAAATTTAGTTATTTTAACTCTTAGAGGGATTTAAAAAAAGACATACAAATCAGGGGGAAATGTTGAGTAAAATAATTACAGAATGATAACCAATAACTAATCTATTAGAAAATTTGGATTTTAATCATTAGAAGGTGTAGATTTTTGCTTGATCAGATCTGAATTTATTTTTAAGTTGTTTTATGTGATTTTTCAAGTTGGAAATTATATGGGTTCACAAATACACAATTTCTTATGTAAAGAAATATAGGTCTTGAAGTAAATCAATAGAGTCTATAACTGGACAAACTAAATTGTTTGAAACAATGTTTATTTTTATACAATTCATAGCAGAAAAAGCTAATAATACTGAACTGCAAACAATGTAAAGTTCATCATTTTAAAAAAAGTCAAAATGAATGTAAGTAATAAAATATTACAATTACAACTCTTCAAACTTTTCTCAGCTTTATTGACTTTTCATAAATAATTATTTAAACAAAAAGGTATTTATTATAACAGATTATCTAGCAAATTTGCTTAGAAAGAAATTACCTAGTATACAAGCACAAACTCATGTTCATAAGTATATACTTACAGCAGCATCTCTAAATGGATGTATTAGAATACCAAAAGGCAATCTGGATTTTTGAAGAAGAGAATTGGTATCTGGAACTTTAGTCAAAGTACATCTAAATACACTATAAGAATAAACAAAAATAAATTATGTCCAAATATTTGTAATGAAAAAAAATTAATTATAAATTGTATATTTTTTATTACTTACTCAGGACTACAATTTGGACGCTCTGGAGTTAACACAGGTTTCGGAGCTTCTATAGGTACTGGTGGAAGTATGTTACGGTCTTGAAGCAAGTTTATGCTATCATTTCCCTATTATATAAAGATATTCCCTATTATATATATATATATATATATATATATATATATATATGCACATAAAAAGCATGTGTTGATTTACATTTAAAAATTTTATCTGCTTTACAACTAAATACCGCACAAGAACCAGAATTCTAGAAATTCATAAAAATTTAGTTATATAAATATAGAACCAAAAGTCTTAAAAGTTAAATTTAAAGAATAATTTAATAAAAGATATTTCAAGAACAGTTATAAAGCTTTCCAGGTTTAAAAACATAAAAATGTACTGTAAAACTTGGAATAGCTAACTTTTTAAAATTCATTCTTCTTTTTTCAAACTCTAAAAAACTTTACAAAATTTCACTAATATATAATGAAGATGATAGAGTCAATGTATTTTACAAAAAATATAGGTGCATGTAACAATTTAAAAGCATTGCCTAAATGCAATAAGTTATTTGTAAAGTGAAAAAAATTAAATTTTATCAAAATTCCTAGCAATTATAAATATCAAGCACATAAAAACATTAATTTTTTTCTAAACATGATTGTAAATTGAATAAGAAAATATCAACTTGATAAATATTATCAAATCCAATCAAGTTTTTAAAAAAATAATTAACTTTTCTATAATAAATATTATTGATATTTCGATGATATTGATACAAAAATATGACAAAACATTCAAATAAGTAATAAACATTCCTTTAAAATTAAAATTAAAAAAATTACAAGTATACTTTTACAAGGATAAAAAAGTCTTGTCTATTTATTTATATTATGTAGCTAAGCATAAAAATATGTTTTATAATTCTCATCTTAATCAATTAACACAAAGCTTTTAAAACAAAAAAATTAACAGATACTGTTTCAAGTAAACATTTCAAAATTCTTAAATGGTCACAAACATGAAAAGGATTATTTGCACTAAATGGAGTGCTGTTTGATGAAAACTAAAATATAATTTCCTATCAAAAACGAGGACTGAAAATAATGTGATAATTTATGCATGAAAATATTTACACTGATGACTACTAAAAATTGTAAATTTTCATTTGTTCCTTAAAAATTTACAATTTTAATGATTGCATATTTTTAATGACAATGTAAAAAAGATCAGAAATCAAAGTAACAACAATAGGAATTTAAATCATCATTAATATCATTAGATGTATTTAAATCGGGACTCTAAAAACACTAATTTATTCTGAAATGGCATTCAAGACATACCCATAACCTAGAAAAACTGCTGTGGACACTAAGTCCAGCCATTTTAGCATGCAACTGTGGATCATATCCAGCTACACCACCAACAGGACCTTCCGGTAGCCCTCCCTGATATAATGGTCCAGGCGGCTGTTGCTGTTGTGAATAGGGCGACTGTGAACTATTACAGGTAGGAGCAGAAGGTGGCTGTGGTGAGCTGTTGTACACAGAAGTAGAAGGTGGGTGAGGAGAACTGTTGAATGCCGAAGTGGGTGGCAGTTGTGGAGAACTATTATAACCGGATACAGGTGGTGGCTGCATGTTATTTGGTTGACCAAGACTAGCATATGGAGAAGCTGATTGATTATAACCAACCTACAAATTGAAAGAAAAAAAATCTTTTGATAAACAGCAATTTATCTATACATTGTAAAAACACAACTGAATATTTCATAAATTTTTAAAAGCATCATTAAAACTTCTTAATATATACAGTATCTTACTTCTTTATATAAGTATTTTACAAGAACTTTTTAAATATTATACAGCATTCTGATATTAGAAATGCAAAATTCAGCATTTTAAACAGTTTGTAACACAAATTATCTGTATACTTATGGAAAAATTTAATATATGGTTTCAAAATCATATTAAGTGTTTTAATATAAAAGTAAAATTGCAAAAATTATTTTTAAAAAAAACAGATTTATCTTCCATCTATCATAATTAATCTTGCATCATAATTTAATCCTTTAGTTGGATGGCATATGATAAAACAGTTTGTTAACAAAAAAATCTTGAAATAACACTTTACGTAATACTGTAAAGGTACAACTAAAGTTAACAAAACTGTACTTACATGAGCTTGAAGAGCAAAAGGTTCAGCATATATCATATGAACTTTTAAAGGGGGAAAATACCCAATTTAGAAGATTTTTGTTGATCCCCGTGAAAATGAACATATTACTCATAATTTGAAAATGTTAAAAAAATTATCCATTGAAAAGAAAAAAAGAAAAAAAACTTTAGAAAGTGTGTTGTTAAGTGACATAAAAGTTTTTTTATAAAAGAAAAATCATTAGTATAACACAGCAATTCATTTTTTTTTTCAAAATCTGGTTAAATCCCTTGACATTCAGAGTAATAGATATTATTTTGAATAAATAAATTTAGTATATAAATCAATAGTATTGTAAAACAAAAGTTTTCAATCAAGTTTTATAAAATTCAATGAAGATTAATGTATTAATGAATAAATGTTTATATAAATATATTTTTTTAAAAAAACTGTACTAGGAAATTAATTATTACCTGCTGTGGATAACGTGGTCTAACAGGAGTTGATTGTGGCCCAACTGGGGGCTGCAAGTTCCCTGGAGAACTGTTAGGTGGATAAGGCATATTAGGATATAGATTTGATGCCTGAGGTGATGTAAATTGTCTAGAATCACTCAAATTTCTCTGATTTGGTGGCATTCCAGGATTTGAACTGGCACCTATACTGGGTAAATTCAATGAAGAATTTGATGGACCTAAAAGGACAAAAAATATGTTGATTTAACCTCATTCATTAGAATGATAATATGAATAAAACTAAAAAAAGTATGAAACTTTGTAAACTAAATTGTAAAAATAAAAATTGTAAAAAATTTTAACGCTCACAATAAATAAATTTTAGCAGCTTTCATGGTTATTCCCTCATTTTATTACAAAGTTCTTACTATCAATAAATATCATTTTATGATCAAATTGATATCTCCTTTTTTAAAAATTTTAAATCTTAAAAATGGAAACATCTAAACCACTATCACTAAAATTATATATTTAAAATACATATTGTAAATAAGAATGTTTACATAATTTTTTGCTACAAATTTAGAGAAGTTCACAATAAAATTACTTTCAGTATGAAAAAAAAAGAAATAGCCAACAAATTCTAAATAAATTATAACTTTTAATAAAAACAAACAAGGAAATGAACCTTTAAATAGCCTGCTCTCAGTCAAATGTAACTTTTTAGTAGTTAGCTTCCTTATCCTAATAACCGCAAATTCGTAAACACAGATATTTTATTAGAATTTATTATAAGAATTATTTAATTAGAGAATTCTAATTAAATAATTCTTATAATAAAATTTATATACTGTAATAAAACAATCATAAACTATGCTTCCATATACTCAAAGACACATGGCATTAAATAGCAGAAGTAGAATTAAACCAGCAGTTTGAACAAGAGAAGAACAAAAACCAGAGGAAAAGGTCTCAGAAAAACTCTCGCACATATTCTCTAATAAAGGTGTTTGCTCGGAGAATGTCTTGTATGGCAACAGTTCCAAAAGAACATGTCTAACAGTTACAAATATTTACCCTTTGGTGTGAATTTACCATTTTTATAAAATTTACCATACCATACTGAATCGTATGGTGATTACTCCATGGCATGCATTAATAGTATTCAAAAATCAAATATGTTTTAGATAATTCTTTCCAATTGATTGAAGCATAAATTCAACACAAAACTGCACTTGTCCTGAAATTATATACCACAGTTGATTGATATACTTAAATCATCACATTTTTTAACTACTGTGTTTTCATGATTCTTAAAGAGCAGAAAAGACAGTTAACTCATAGTTGGAATTAGCTCAAGATTTGGTAGTTGTCAATACTAAAAATGTTAAAATGTACCAAAAATTTTTTATTTAGTTATCTTGGTTTTTTAGTTAATGAGTCAGCTGATATTCAAACAGCTGGACAGACTTTCTCTGAAAGGACTTTGCTCAAAATTTGATAGAAATTTACAAATCTGGTGCATAGATCACAAATCAAATTACTTCTGTTTAGCTCAAGACATCTTTATATTTGTCACAAACAGATTAGCATTTTCTAAAAATGAGTATTCTGTACTTAGAGAGGTCTAAAATGAGGAGATTCATCAAATTCTTACATTTAAATTTTTTGATTATCCTTTCTTAATATACAAGGAAGTAAAAACAATAATACACACAATATGAGCAAAACCAGTATAATCATGTAAACTCTACATTGAATCTAAAAATTATTGATGTAAAATATATCATAGAAATTTAGTTATAAAATTAAGAAGTCCTTTTACATTTCCTACAGAATGCAATTTTTGGATTTATCACAACTTTTCCCCTTATTCAAACTGCTGGTCATATTTATATATAACTCATGGTTAAAGTGTCTTCAATTTCTTACAATTTAAAAATAAACAAATTAACAATATCAGAAAAAAAATTCATATTTTCAAGAATGAAATAAAAAATTATTCAAAGCAGAAAATTTGGTTATTTTTCTTGTATGATTTGAACTTATAGAAGTCAAATGCTGTTATACTGAAGAATATACAAAATTCAAATGACATTGTAATTATACCATTTGAATAAATATATAGTTAAAAAACTATGCAAAACCTAAATTGGTTTCTAACATTTATAATCAGCTTATTTCTCTCTTATTCATCGATGCTCAATAGCAGACATTCTAAAATTTCTAATGAGAAACAAAAACTGAAACTAAAGGAAGATTTTCAATCTATTAATTTAGTGGAAAGAATTTAATTCACTTAAAATGAGGTAGCTATCACCTACTAGGTTTATTTGAAAACTGTCCTTCCATGTAGTCATAACGTTGAGAAGCAATTGGAGAAGGATTTCGCGAGGATCGGGCAGAGGGAGGTTCTGGAAAACATGCAAAACACATGAAGCAGAATGGTAAAAGCCAGCATTTTATTAAAGTAAACAAATAGTTCACAAGCACTTATATTAGTTTTTAAATACAATTAGATATTTTCTCATTTTACAAAAGACATCACCCAAGCTAATAAGGATGAAGTTTGCATTTTTTAAAGTTAATTTAATGAGCAAATTAGTTATTTATAAGCAATGGTTAGCAAAAGAAATGTTTCAATCTATGATTGTAAATTATGAATTGTCAGATAAGCAGTATCTTTTAAAGTTACAATTATGTTTCAAAAATGTGCCGAAACAATAAATGCAAAATAATCAATTAACTCCTCCAAAATAATTATTTTATTCGTCACTAAATCGGCAAAAATTAGGAGATAAAGTTGAACACAATCTCTTACGTTTTATTTTTAAAAAATGTTAACTTAAAAATATTAGATATATATTATATGGCTCTGAAGAAAATATGAGAATTTAAGACTTTTATAGAAGGTTATTTACAACACAATTATTGATTAACAATTCCACAAAACGATCTATAAAAGCGACTCATATAATGGGTGGGGGAAAAAAAGCTTATGTTAGCTATTATACCAAACAAGAATGAATCTTACAGTAAAAAAATTATTTTAAATTTGGAAGAAATTTACTGAAATGATTTTCACATTATTAGTTTTTTAAAAAAATTTATGTGAATATGAATGTGCTTGGAATAAGGCATAAATTACAATATTATATGACTGTGTAAGAATTGAAAAATATTAATATGCAAAAGTAGAAGTATAGTTAAATGTTAGCTTTGAAAAGTAAAATATCCATTAGATTATTAATAGTCTGTTACCACAGAACATTGCATCTTGAGGTCAAGTAACATGCTTTTTAACATTAGTATGAATTTCTCAAATACTTCTTGGATAACAGAAGAATTTAAATTGTATTCATAAAAATAAGTATTTGAAAAGTCTTCATATACTAGTATTTAAAATTTACTTAAAATCAATTTTTCAACCAGTTCAGCTCTATTATTTAAATACAAGGCATCATTAAAACACTGCTTGAAAAATTCATTAATTAAAAAAATTTAGTGCAAATGGGATGTAGTCTAAAAAAGCTGGTACAACACAGTGATAAAATTATAGTAATATATAAACTTTTTATTAGTATTATGATACAATTGCAAATCAATGTTATTCCAATTTTATGAAATTGAAATGGTCATAAAGAAAGGAATTTTTAAAAAAATGTTCACAAATTATTCTAACAAAAAATTCTAGAACAAATTATTCTAACAAAAAATTCTAGAACAAATTATTCTAACAAATATATGGACAAAAAAATTAAATCCAAAAAAAAAATGAAGCATGCCAATTTCTAAATATTTACAAGTTAGAATCATAAAAACTTGTAAGCACTATATTTCTTTCTCTGTTTAAGTACAATACATTTCAAAACTATTTAAGTAAGGATGTGATACAAAATGCAAAGATAAAAAAATTTACATATTTAAAATATTTTTAAATTAAACAATCTACTTAAGATCAAATATTGATAAACAGAAGAAAAAATGTAAAACCATACAATCAAATAAAAAAACGGTTACTCACGAGAGGTACCAGGTGTCACTTGAGGGCTAGAAGAATTGATGGCTTGATTGCCGTATGGCATAGGTAAGCCTAAAAATTTTTTAATTAAATCTTTTTTAAACAGAACAAAATACCAGATTTTTAAAAATCTGTTTCAGTTACATTCACTAGATTTTTATAAATCTGTATCAGTTATATTATCACAAAATAATAGACAATGTTGTAATTTTTAAAAATAAAAGTATTAAATAAAAGTACTTCATTAAAGATTCCTAAATACAAAAAGATTTAATGCAATTAGAACAATCATTTGCATGAAATTGTTCCTTTTATTATTCTTTTCAATATAAAGAATAAACTGTCCAATTTTATCAAATTCTTATCTGTCAAAACATACAAAGTAGGTTTGAATGTATTCTATACTCAACACAATTCTTAATCCCTTCATTATATCAACTATAAACAGGATTGCTAGTTACATTATATACATCTTAGAAAATAATCAAAATATATACAATACTCAAAATTAATAATATTCAATATCTAAAATTAATACACGACATTTTTTTAACTGATGCTTCATATCAATCCGACATAATGAATGGGAAAAAATTACAAAAGCAATATTTAGAAAAATATTTTGTTCTATTATATATTAATAATTATTAAATAAAAAATTTTACTGTATAAAAATTACTAATTTTACATTACTATAGAATTATATTTAAAAACCATTATAAAAGAAGAAAGAAAAGATAGCGGTTTATTATTTGGTGTATGCTTTATTTACCCAGAATATCTAAAATTTTAATGTGGATCTGTAATTACTATTTTAAAACCACAGTCATGAAAGTTGAAAATTAAAAATTTCAAATTGAATGGATTTACAGATATTTGCCAGTAAGATTTGATAACATTCAAAACTCAGGATTTTAAATCATTTCCAATGTATGGCAGAATTTAACCATCCTAAAAATTAGTTTCACTTATGAAGAGAAGTAAATTATATGACATTCATCTTAAATCAGTTTTAAAATTAATTACTATAGATAAAGCAAGCAGGAAAAAAATAGCAAAAAATGAGATGAGAAATACAGAAAGAAAGCATTAACTTTATACCCTTCCTCCTCTTTTCAATACCATATTTCTAAAATAATGGTACACTCTTTTTTCCAAAAATTGAAAAGTGTTTCCAAGGGCCATAAAACTTCTTAAACCCTTTTTAAATAAATCTACCATCATTCTGGTGATATCCTTAAGACATTTACTTTTGACAGGTAGATACTTTTTTTAAAAAGACAGTTATACTGTAGAATACATTTTTTAATTCTAAAAAGTTTTAATAATCAAATTTTAATAAAAATCAAACAAAAAAAGTAAAAATAATAAGATAAAGTCTGACAATATACTTTTCATAAAATTTCAAGAAAACAGTTATATATAATTATAAAACAAATAAAAATTTATATCACAAGAAAGCAAACAAAAATATCTGAAATTAACAATTTTCATTAGAAATTTTTTTATTTTTTTAAGATCTTTAACAATCAAATGTATTTTAATATTTCTATTCTATGTTCAATTAGCAGTTAAATATGACTTGTGCATAACAACCAGTTTTTCCTATTTTCTAAAGATTTGCAAAATTGCAAATCTTCCAACCATTATCCAAAGCAAATATACATCCAACAATATAATAAAAAATAAATTAATAATTAATAATTTATTTATAAGGAATATAAAAATTAAAAGCAGTAAAGCATATTTAGAGCTTATCATCCTACTTTAAATATCATATTCTTAGAAATTACCAATGATTCAACTCTATTAATACTAAATACCCTATTCATAGTTCAATTATTCATCTCATTCATAAATTTTAAAAATTATAACAAATACACATACATTACACCAATATTCACTCTAGAGGACTCACGAAAATCATTTTTTAATCATGTAAAAGAAATTGCATTCACTTGCAGCATATCCAAGTAATTATAAATTGCATTTAATGTGCTATGGAATTTTTTGCTTTAGCTAGTTATGGAGAACTAAACATCATTATTTATCATTAAAAATTAAGGGTTTTTTTTCTTTTAGCAGGAGGCTGCAAAAAATTGCCAAGGAAATTCGGCTGAATTCACATTATTTCATTATTTGGTGATTTTTTGCTTTAAAATCATTGTAAGAAATTTGGCGGAATTCTACAACAATTGACGATTTTTCTCTGTCAGTCGGCTAACAGAAAAGCACCAAAAGAAAAATAATTCCTTCAACAAACGACTTTAATCAAGAATAAAATAACATTTTTTTGTACTGAAGACAGCATTTATATAAATTGTTTTAGGTTGGAAGCTTAAATATAATATTTCATAAGTCTAAACCTAATCATATATAGCATAAAAATATTATAATAATCAAAATTTGGATACTTTATAAATTTCCCTTCAAATAGACAGAAAATTCTATGTAACAATGTTAACTGATACAAAAATGCTAATTCAAAAATACAACCAAATTTATTAAGGATTATAAATTAAGTAATTAAAATTTATATATATACACTAGCAGACAAAATTAAGAGATGGAAGGCATTTTCACACATTTCTCAGAAAATATCACATAAAACCTGAACACTTGGTTACCACATAATGGCGCTGTAGCACTGGAGTCTCTGAGATGTGTTAACGTATTTTTGTAGATGTTGCTAAGCCAGCAGGAGGTATAAAAGTCTGCAGCCAGTTGCTCAACTCATTCCACTCTACAACACAGTAGTGATTTGTATTGTGTTTTTTAAATAATCTTGTTTTTATTTTGTCGATTTTTTGGTGAAATGAGTAAACATCATTTAAACAAAGGTATGAGGTGGAGAATTGTGGGTAGACTTGAGACAGGGCAATCCCAAACTCAGGTTGCTAGGGAATAGGATGCAACTCCTATTCCCTAGGATGTTGGATAGGATGTTGTTTCAAATCTGCGGAGTCAGTTTAAAAACAGTGAGGCAGTGTCCAGAAGATCAGGACAAGATCATATGAGAACAACAATACCCAATGAAGGCTAGTACTTGTTACTTATAGCTAAGTGCCAGAGGACATCTACAGCGACAACTGTCTAGAGACCTCACTGCTGCAACAGGAACATTAGTTTCAAGGAAGACAGTTGACAGAAGGCTTGGTGACAGAGGGTTGTATCCCAGGAAGCCCATCATTTCTATCCTACTCACTCCTTTTCACAAAAGAGAGTGTGTATAATGGTGCAGACAACACCAACACTGGACACAGCTCCAATGGGCTAATGTTCTCTTTACAAACGAGTCCCGATTCAGTCTACAACCTGATTCTTGGCAAATATTCATGTGGAGAGAGCCTGGGACACAATACCATCCCAGTAACATAATGGAAAAGGACCATTGTGATGGTGGAGGACTGATGGTTTGGACAGGGATCATGCACGATATCACTCCATGTGTTTGACACTGGTTCTGTGAATGTCCAGAGGTACAGGCAGGAGATCCTACAACCGTATGTGTGTCTTTTCAGGGCTGCTGTGGGCCCTGAATTCATTTTTATGGACGACAATGCTCGACCACACAGGGCTGTCCTGGTTGAGGTGTATCTGGAAAGCGAATGTATTCATCGAATGGATTGGCAGCCAAATCTTCTGGCCTTAACCCCATTGAACATGCTTGGGATGCTCTTGGAAAGACTACTGAAATATGCCACCTACCCACCTCGAATCAATCCAGAATTAAAAACTGCTCTGGTAGAAGAGTCTTCCACAAGCACTCCTTAACTCTCGTGTTAACAGCCTGCATACTCGTTGTGCATGCTGTTTATCTGTCAGAGGTAACCGCACACCATACTAGAGGTGGCCACATACCATACAAGCCTTACTTTCATTACCATCTTTCATCATGAAATTCAGTCCACATTGGACTGTTAGCAATAACTTTTGCCAATGAATGGCATATTAATTTTTGTTTAGCACACATTGTTAAACTATAAGTTTTATCCATACCAAATTTCATTTATTTTTATCCAGTATTTCTCAAGATATTTGGGAAAATACCTGCCATTTCTTAATTTTGTCCACCAGTGTATGTGTGTGTGTGTGCTATAAAATAAACTTCATCACATGATGCATGCAAGACTGATTCTGAATAATTTTAGAAGAATAAAAGGTTATTTTTACAAATAGCAAAGTATCTACAATTCTATTGTCTTATTTTAAACCAGGTACAATTATCATAATTTTTTTAAGTCACTTAACTTACATAAAGTTTCAAGTCTGCAGTATGATTTTTGGAAAGTTTTCAGTGAAATTACGAAAAATAAATGCAAAGTTATTTTAGTTTCATAGCTATTACATAAAATAAACCTTTTACTAAAACCAGACTTTGAATTCCAACATTTGAAGGAATGAACAAAAAAAAATCAGAAAATCTATATAAGATTTGAATGAAAATGCATTCAATTTGTAGATCTAATATCATTTATTTTCATTCAACAAAAATAGTTTTTCTTCCTTAGGGAGTATGAGCTCCTAAACAAATAATACGTATCTGGAAAAATTGAATGATAAATATCTATTATTCCAAACTATAAATTCTCCCCTCACACCTCTTAAAAAAATGCCAGCTACTTATTCTGGCAAAATAACAGAAACTACAATCAAATTTAAAAACAATTCATTTAAATAATTCCCCATCTATTAAAAGTATTTCAATTATATTTCATGTGAAGAAAAACACATTTTGGAAACAAAGCGTTATTTTCAAATTACAAAATAAAATAAGCAAATTACCTGAGGAAGAAGGCACCTGTGATAACGTAGGCACAGCCTTGCCATCAACAGCAAGAGATTGTGGAGGTACACTTGTAGGTGGAGGAGGCATTCCTTCACCTGAGAGTTTCTGATTAGGCTGACCAGGGGTCAGTGGCATCCTTGGTAGTTGGGGCCAAGGACTCAAGGGTGGCATATTCTGATTTGGTTGCATCAAACGATTTGTGGCACTAATACCATTCACGTGTGAAGGATCAGCACCATTCAAGTTCTTTTCTGAATTAGAATTGTTAAAGGGTGAAAAAGGTCCATTTTGATAAGGAGAATTCTGCCTTTCCACTGGAAATGGAGAAGCTAAGTTCTTTGGACTAGCACTTTGTGAAAGGTTTGTCCCACCAGGTGGTGGGGCTAAATTTTGAAGAGGTTTCATAGGTGCTTCAGTTGATGATGGAGGTCTAGTATAATTAGAGGCATAGTAATTTTGAGCAGTATAAGGTGACATGCCTTGAGGTGGAATAGGCTGAGGCATTCTTGCAGGCGACACACCTAAATTTCCAGGAGAGAACTGTTGTGTATTCTGAGGTGGTCCATTCAGGGTATTAGGATTTAAGGATGTAGGGGGTTGGCCATTATTAGGAGAGTAAGCATTCTGGTACATAAAAGGTTGCGATAAATTGGGATTTTGAGACATTTTTCCTATAATGAGAAAACAGTTTTGTAAGATAACATGCAAGTCAATTTTTTTCATAAATATAAAATTGAATAATCATAAGAAAAATATTTAAATAAGGAAGGAAGTAAGAATTAAATAATTCATATCGCACAAGCTCCATTTTATAAATTGCTTAGGGCATAAAAATTACTACAGCTAAAACAGCACAGAAATTTAAGAGTTCTTTTTAATATACTCTTCCACACTTTACAGAAAAACTAAAAGCCTTTAATTTTTATCAAAAATTTAACTATTTCATAAAATTATATATTTAATGCAGTTTGTGATGAAAATAAAAATTTATTTTAAGGAACAGAAAATTGACACTATTCATGAAAGCAATGAAAGCTACTATCTGCAAACATTAAATATCTATTTATGCATTAAGATTTTCAATGAATAAGTACTTAGATTTAAGTTAGCTAATTAAAATATTATTCTCATCTCATTTAAATTTTAACTTCCATCAAATTTTAACCTATATTTTACAAAAACATAATAATGTAATTGAAATGAAATTCTATTAAAAATTTTTAGAAGAAAATAACTTCACACTTCTTACATACAAAATTTTATCTAATAATATGAAGTTTTATTAGGACTTTGATTTAAAGGCAACATGTTTTTAAAAATAAATTGTGTTCTATTTAATTCAAACAAATCAGGATGCAAGATTCTAAATTGCAAAAAAAAAATAATAATGAAAAAAAATTAGCATGATTACAAAATTTTCAGATATAAATAATATTTTAGCAAATAACAGATTTTTCATGCGAATAAATTTACAACACAATAGGATGAAAATGTGAATTTTAACAAAGCATGTTTTCTAAGAGCAAACTTCAAATAATTATTCATTACAATAAATTAATAACTTATATTTTCTTTTTCATTAAAAAATGTTTTTAAGAATGTTTAAACTGTACTCTTATATATCTGTCAGAATGATCACTAATTTCATACTGCATTATTCGAATATTTGCATACAAAAATGAAATACAGAAAGTCGGTTACTCCACTAGTAAATGTTAAGATTTCTACAAAAACTTAAACATGGTTTGAAAATGAAGGGGGGAGGGGAAACAATTAAAAAGCATGTTCAGAATTATTCACATTATAAGTGTTATCAAGAAAATAAAATCCATCCATGTCCAGGAAAATGAAACCAATATGAAAGCATTCAAAGAAATTCAGATATAATTCAGAACAATAAAAACATATACAAATATCAATCTTTTAATTAATGAAGGTTACAGGAAGGGATAAAACTGATAATATTGTTTTCCTAAACTATAACTTTTATTAGGCAATACGAATTGGTGACAAAATATAAAGAAAAAAATGATCATTTTCTCACATACAAGTGCTAAATAATTGATGAATAAAGACGGATAAACAATTTTTTTCAATTACCGATTACAATTATCTTAGTTGTTTACTTCAAGCACAGGAGAGAATTTACGCTAAACTAACGTTAGTTATGAATCAAAAGCATACAAAATAAATTTGTTGAGCAAGGTAAAGGAATATTTAATACTTTTTGAACAAGAAAATATTCAAATATCTGCAAAATTCGAGTTTCCTTTCAGTTTTGAAAAGATATCATTGAACACTGACAAACAAATTTTACATTTATATAAATTACGCAATCTCATGAGAAACAATAAGAATGTATACGAATTTTCAACTTACTATTTTGCTAATTTTCAAGAATTCTTTGGTAATTTCTCCATCTAAAATTCGTATTTTTCCTGAACCTTGAACATTTAATTGATGACGTTCAGAAAGTTTTAAGTGCAGCCAACACGACCGACGATCACACGAAAAGAGAATTGCGCATGTGCTTTTGGAAAATGACGTGGCGTGTAACTGTCTAAAAATAAAGGCAGAATGTTTTTCAAATTTTGCAATTATTTAATATGACATATACAGCGCGTTGAAAACTGAAACCTTGTGTTCAGTATCAGAAATTATATTTCTGACTTAAAAAACAATTTTGCGATATAAAAATTTAACTGTCAACCGCAATCGCATAAATCAAAATTAAATGATGAACAGATTACACATTTCTTTTCTAGTGTCTTTGAAGCATGGCATGAACGCTTGTAAATCCATAAATTATAGCTTCAGAGACTTTTAGATAAATACAAATAGAGTCAATTGATCCATATATCATATAAGTTAAATGCAGTAAACAAATTTCTTGATACACATGGCATACAATAAAGAGAAAAAAAATACATCATAGTAGCATCTGCAACCAAGTTCGTTATAAACTACAAAATTTTCATGTTACATGGTATAAAACATCTGCTAAAGCAGAAGAACATTCCACACATAGTAAACTGTAGAGAAGGGAGTAATGATAAAGCAGTTATAGAAATAAATTTCTCGTGTGCACTCACCAGATGCACAAATAAAGTGTTAGTTATAAAATATCACTTAAAAAAAATTATCTTATAAAAAAAGAAGTAATAAAATAATATTAAACTATGGGCACCATTTACATTCGCTTAATCCTAAGTGACAAATGGGTCGAAAAAAACCAAGTTATTCTTCAGGCTTCAACGACATCGTATGTAGCCCAGGAAGATTTTCAATACCCTAATATTTAGGAAACATCATTCAATATTGTGAATACCGAGGAATACTTAACATAGTATAAACAATATCGCACAGTACGAAAAAGCAATAAAATTTTATAAATCATTGATGCAGTATAACTCAGACAGAAACTGCCACTTTTTACAAAAATTCATTTACCTTTTATTTCAATCATTTCTCTTTTTCTTAATGGCAAAACATAATTTTTAGAAACTAAAAAAAAAAACTTTTGCGAAACAATATTTTTAATATCCCATATAACTAAAAGCTGTCGTTTTTTAACCTATTTCCCATCATTCATTTCAATATCAAATCTTAATCACAAATTAAACCATTTGAACAACAAATAATAATTTACTTTGAATTTTTAAAAAGTTATTAGTTTTAAAACATCCGAAAATAAATAAAGACGTGCACGCCCTATTTATTACCACAAAATGTTGTCTACTATCTTTCATATTCTGGATTCTATATAATATCGCGAAAGTGTCGTAACAATGTTTTCAGGCATTTTGCACTGATTAGACGATACACTATAAGGCCAAAAGTATCCAGACACCCCTCAAAAAGTGGTTCTGAAGGGTTACGCAATTTCATGCGTAATCGAAAGCTATAAAATCGTTAGTATTAGTATTGTTTTGATATTAATTCTTTGTATATATGTTTTGCTACTAATGCTTTGTATATATGCGTTGTGAGGCAATGAGTAAATCAAAGAAGCTTAGTGAGATTGATTGTGGTAGTATAGTTGTATGCCACCATCGTAAGATTGCAGATATTTTACAGAAGCCTAAATCCATTATGAATGATGTAATTGTGCAACGGATACATCGGGCAAGGGAATTGCAGAAAAACGAAATGGTTGGCTGAAAACTTGGTGAATGTAGCCACAGAGCTCTGAAAAGGGTAATGAAACGAAATCTCAAGTTCTCGTTGGTGGAAATTTCTCAGGAGTTCTAAAGACCATCAGGCGTTATTTTTAGCGTTAGAACTGTTCATCGAGAGTTAAAAACTTGGGATTCCATGGTCGTGCAGCCATTCACAAGACAAGCAACATTCCACGGAATGCGAAATATCGATTGAAATGGCGCAGTGCTCATCGTCATTGGATTGTAGACTTGTAGAAAACTATTCTTTGAAGTGATGAATCTCGCTTTACAGACTGACAGTCGGATGGGCACGTCTGGGTCTGGCGTATGCTCGACGGACGTTCATGTATTGCCTGTATTGTGCCAACTGTTAAGTTTGGTATTTGAAGCATAATAGTTTGGGGATGTTTTTTATGGCTTAACTGGGGGCTATTAGCTCCTGTAATTGGAAACAAGAGCTTTGAGATGCAAGAGGATATTCTAAAAAATGCTGCACTCCCAACTCTATGGCAATATTTTGGGAAATGCCCATTTCTCAAGATAACTACTGCATTCCCACATCAAAGCATGTATAGAGGTGGTTTGACAAAATGGGTATTCAAAATTTGGGCTAACTTTCTCAGAGTCTCGATATAAATCCCGTAGAACCCCTTTGGGATGAATTAGAGAGTAGATTACGTAACCAGTCCAATCGACAATTTTTACTGCAAACACTCCTGTCATTTTTTAAAGCTCAGATTTGGCACCAAATTACAAGTATTTCTACAAACACATAAACCAAGGATGTGTGTTGTATTATTTCGATAATGTCTTCAGTTGTTACGATAATATGACTTCATTCTCCAATGATAACTTTTTTGAAGAAGGAGTTTCAAAACTTGTAAAATTATCACAACAAATGCCTCACAATGAATGGTTATCATACTGAAATGAAGTCATGTTGAATTGTGTATATACAACGTCACAATGAATATATAATGAACACATGAATATATGGAAATATATATGATGAATATATATGAACAATGAATATACAACGTATGATACGTCATGTTATCATACTGAATATACATCGTCTAATAACAATTTTATATCTACTTCTGCATATTATTGACCACCAAATTGAGTTTATTTTTCAAATTGGACGTTTTTCCTGAAGTCGGTTTTACAAAGGTTTGTCAAAGAAAATTTTTCCTTTATATAAAAAAAGGGTTTTTTTTTCCCATTATACTAAAGTTAGTATCATTTAATTATTTATTTAATCCTTTTTAGAACCATGGGAAATGTGCTTCCCATCAAATTCGTCAATCTTTCCATAATCTTATGCAGATTGGCATTCGTTCTGACAAATTTTTCAACAAAACTGTAACTTAAATGCTTCAATTTCTTATTTTATACAAAATAAGTAAGTGTAGTGGCGACCTGAGGAATTTCAATCTCTTTATAATATCGAATGTTGTTATATAATATCTCTAAATTTATTTACAATTTCTTCGGCTGATATATTTTTATGTTTACATTAACACGAATCGTCATTTGAATTAATCACAAAACAGTTACCCTTTCCTACTCGAACACCCAGAAAAGATTGAATGCGTGATGCATCAGCTTCGAAGTGGTGTTATTGATTCTGTTTATATCCTGTGAATTTATCATGGCCTTAGAGCAGGGACTAATAAATCCCTCTAAGTTTTATAAGGCAATGCAAATCTTTGTGGGTTCCTTTTCCTTTATCTACCTTCTTAAGGTATTTCACTAAGTTCGGGATGAGTTATTTCCACAAATGCTCTGACGTAGTTATATTTTTGAGTATTTTCATAAAAAAGATTTTTAAAAACATTATGAAATCGTATTATACCAATTAAGGGACAAAATTTTTAAAAACTAAAAAACTTCTCTTTTTTTACATTAAAAAGAGGTATAAAGCAAAAATCTTTTAGTTTACAGGTTTATCAAATGGCTTGATTAAAATTTTCCGTATGACTGAAGAAACATATAATCTTGTTCCTGAACTAAAAAATAAGATGTGTTTTTTCCGTTCTTTAAATATTGGATTTCAAATAATAATTAAAACAAGTTTCCTTTTTTTTCTGTTATGCGATGTACAATTTCTATTGATTATCACAAAAACAGCTATGAAATATTTTTAAAAGAATAAATTACTTATTCTCTTTTTTGGAAATTATAGAACATATTGGAGAATTATCATATAAATTCCAGCAAAAAAAAAGAAAAAAAGAAACGTTAGATTTTATTTAATAAAGGTTTTTTTTTGTAGGAAAATTTAGTCAAAGATTAGAGCTTCAGAAAACAGCATTTAAAATGTAAAATACTATTAAAACGTATGTAAATTCAAATATAAAATCAGTGTAATTTTCCAAAAAGTAGAAACAAAATTCTAATGGTTTTATAAAGGAAACTTCCAAATAATAAGAATATTTTTTAAGAATCATAATTTCCAATTTTTACGATAATTTCCCCAAAATTCGACCCATTTAACATTGGCATTTATTTTAAACCAGACATTTCTTAATTAATTTTAATTTTTAATCTCTACACTAAAAGTTTTAAGAAACAAAATTTTACGAGATCAAATAATAAAAAATTTAAAATCCTGGACATTCTTAAAATATTTCTAATATTTCACTAATACAAAATTTAACTTTAAAAAAAGTCATAAACAAAATGATATTAACATTTAAAGCAATCCAGCTACTACTTATTTAATTATAATATCGACCTTTTTTATTAATAAATTTGTGTATCCCTTTGTAATTATAAGACAATGAAAACAAAATTTCAAAAAGAAATCTACTAGAAAAATCTTACAAAATTTAATAGATATTTTATTTTATTTGAACAAATACGGAAAAAAGACATTTGTAAATTAGATGAAAAAACAAAGTTAAGTTATTCTGAAAACTTCACAAAAAATATAAAGTCCGCGGGGCCCGAGATTTTCTGCTTAATTACTGAAAAATTTTGCCTGTTACTGATATAGTTTATTTATTAATTTCGCCTTGGGATAGGGTGGGGAGGGGTAGTAAAACTTACCCAGCGAATTAACAAATGCCTTCCTTTTTTACTTCCGTCTATATTAAATTTCATTTATCTAAGCTATTGTGCTTTTGTGCCATCATGGGTAAGGGCATACGAATAAACAGACAGATAGATGGTCAACTCTTTAGTCTGAGATTTGATACACTAGTTCAATTTTGATTGAAAAATTATATGTCAAATTTCATCAACCTAGCTCTTTGCATTTTTGAGTTATCGTGTCAGTATGCATATATACAGAAAGATGGATTCACCAAATACAATCTGATCAAACACAGACAAATCTATATCTGCCAAAATTTGGCAGAAATTTAAATTTGATATTGTAGTGGAACAATATATTAAGTAAATGCGGGACTGCTATATTCCCGCCTTGCCACCTCGCCGCCTCCTGGTGGCTTAAAAGAGAACTCCCTCCAGAGCGAGTCTGACTTTCCTCGAGTAAACAGCTAAATTGATCTTGTCCCATGCTGCTGTGTAACTGTAAATGTTTAATTGTTTTTCTTTGTTTATTTGTAATGTAAAACTGTCTATGTTCATTAAATGTTTTAATGTTACCCCGAGATATTTTCTGTGCTCAGACAGTAACCATTACAATATTGTTTTACAGACCAAACTTGACATGAAAAAATGCTTAATACATTTTTTTCAGTAATGCATTTTTTAACGAGATAATACAAAATGCAGAATGCATTTTTGGATTATCTTGTATGCAGATTCCAGAAATGCATTGTTCGAAAATTTCGGAGACGAATTTTCTGCCAATTACAATCCTTATTATATAAACATCCTATAAAAGAAAAGTTTTTTAAATGAAATATATGTAAGATAATTATTAATGGCATTGTATTTTTGTAGCAACAGTTATTTTATGTTGATGTGTTTGGCAACAGTGTGAAAGATTCGATCTTGATAAAATAAAAATGGTGATTTCGTTATTCTAAGAATTTAGTCTTGTTTTATAAGTTAATAATTCAGAAGTGGGATAAGAAGTGGATAATTGTATAGTTTTAGAAAGATGTCTTTACTTGCGAGATTACGAAAAAAGGATTTAGAACTCGTTGCAGTGGAACTTGGAGAGGAAATCGGAGAAAATAATAAAGTCGTGGAATTGATAAGTTTGATCAAGAAAAGTAGGAATTATGATGAAGATATAATACATGGAATAATCGGTAACATAAATGCCGATCGAAAAGCAGAGGAAGCTGCTCTAAAACGTAAAGAAGAATTTGAACTTGCAGAAAGAAATGCTATGCGAGAACATGATTTGGCGATAAAGAAGCTGGAAATTGAAGCCAAATCGTTATCGCCAATCGCTCAAAACGCGCCCAATGTGGAAATCAGCCCGAAAATAGACTGGAAGACTCAGGCAAGAAATTTTGATTTGAAATATGACGACATTGGATTATATTTAGTACATTTTGAGAGAGTAATGAAGAGGGTAAATATGGAAACCTCTCTATGGATGGCGTGTTTGACTAGTGTTCTTCCTAGTGAAATAGTCGACATGATTATAAGAGAACCTGAAGAATTGGCTGAAAACTATTCTTATATGAAAGAACTGTTACTTAAGCGTTTCTAGCTAAGTGCTGAAAAATTTCGCCAATTGTTCTACTCGCATAAAATTAAACCTGGAGGTACGTGGCGAGAATACTACTATGAATTAGAAACTTATTTCAATGGGTGGATAAATGGGTTAAATGTAAAAACTTTTGAAAATTTAAAGGACTTAATAATATCAGATAGAATGAAGCAAGACGCACCTTTAACAGTGCAAGAATATTATATCAGTGAATGGTCACTGTTGAAGTCGCCAACGAGCTTGGCTGATAAAATTGACGAACACATTGAGCTATCTGGTCTATACATAAATAATAAGAATATTGGTGGTCAATATAATACCAAAATAAATAATCGTTCTGCTACTAATTATCGAATGATGGAGCCAATTACGTGTTATAATTGTTACGAAAAAGGTCATTTGGCACGTGATTGCGTAAAACCTAAAAGACCTAAGTTTTGTACATCATGTAGGACTGAAGGCCATGGAACTAGGGAATGTCCTAAATCACGTAGTAATCTCACAGTAAATTTATCCTCCTTATCATGCTCTAATAGAGATGTTACACTTAAAATCGTATCAATAAATGGAATGAATACAGATGCATTAATAGACACAGCGGCTGATATATCAATGATAAAATACTCATTTGCAAAGCAAATTAATGTGCTTGTTCAACCGAAAAACAATGTTATTTCTATAACAGGAATTGGAGGTGGCATAACACAATCACTTGGAATTTGTACAGTAAATGTGGCTATAGACAATTTAATTTTAAAGGATGTGAAGTTGCACGTTGTAAATGATGATACATTTCAAGGGCCATTCGTCATTGTCGGAAAGGATTTGATAGATTTTCCAAATTTAGTGATGATAAGACGGGAAGGAAAATCTAGAATGTTTCACATGGATGAATTTCGACGTCTAGCGAACATTGGAGTTGAAGAATCACCCCATGCAACTGCTATTCTGAGAGCATCAAAAACGATAACTGTTCAACCGAATATGATACAAATGTTGGAAGTTGTAGATAACAAATCAACGGATGACGAAGTGATGACTTTTGATAACGCTGATAATGAATCAAGTTCGTCTTTATTAATTCAAGATGGTAAAACACTAGTACCCATAGTTAACTGCAGCGATAATACTCTACGCTTAAAGAAGGATCGAGTTATTTTAAGAGGTGTTTGGTCGACTGAAAATGTTGATTCTATTAAATATCCCGATATCAACGGTGACAAAGAAAATCTAGTTGCTATTGCCAAAAGAGATCTCAAAGAAAAAGTTAAAATTGATGACATAAAGATTGGACCAGACACATCGGATGAGCAAAAGCAACGTGTCTGTGACCTATTGAATGAATTCAGAAAGTGCATCGCTCTAAGTCCTAATGAGTTGGGATGTGTCAACAATACAGTCATGAAAATAGTTGAAAAGGCTGGTAGTACTCCTGTCGCTCGTTCTCCATACCGTGCTTCCCACTATGAAAGGCAGATTCTAAGAGACATTATTTTAGAAATGAAAGATCAAGGTATTGTTAGAGATAGTTCATCTGAATATAGCAGTCCTGTTTTGCTTGTAAAGAAGAAAACTGGTGAATATCGAATGGTGATTGACTACAGACAATTAAACGCGCAGACTGTCAAGGACAAATTCCCTTTACCACATATAGATGATTTATTAGACAGAATTGCTGGTTCTAGTTTGTTTTGCATTCTTGATGCCTGCCAGGGTTTTAATCAAATACCTATGGATGATGAGTCAGCTCGTAAGGCCGCGTTTACAACACCAGACGGCCACTATGAACCCACTAGACTATTCTTTGGTCTTTCAAACGGGCCTGCAGTGTTTCAACGATGTATGTCATTAGCTTTAGGCAATTTATTATGTAATGGTGTGTCGTGTTTCATAGATGACATATTTTTTGGATCCTCTAACTTTGAAAATATGATCAATATGCTTAGAGCAGTGCTCGAAAAATTGTGCAATGCAGGGATAACGTTGAAACTATCAAAGTGTGAGTTTTCTAAAAAAGAGATTGCATATTTAGGATTTGTTGTCAGCAAGGATGGTATCAAACCTGGACCCAGAAAACTTGCTGCTGTTGCCGAATTCCCTGTTCCCCAAAAAAGGGATGAAGTTCAGAGATTTTTAGGATTGACTGGATTCTTCCGTCGCTTCATTGCTGGATATGCGTCAATTGCAGCTCCTTTAACCCGCTTATTAAAGAATGGTCAATTATTTGTCTGGACCAATGAACATCAAACTTCTTTTGAAAGATTACGTAATCTTCTTGTATCCAAACCAGTCTTGAAATTGTTTGATCCTCGGGATGAAACCGAACTGCACACCGATGCAAGCTCCGTGGGTTTGGCTGGAATGCTACTTCAGAGAGACAGAGATAATACCCTTCGCTTGGTCTATTGTGTAAGCAGACGTACTAATCCAGATGAAGAAAATTATCATTCGAGCCTATTGGAGCTACCGGCTGTTGTTTGGTCTCTCAGTCGCCTTAGATCCCTTCTTCTTGGTCTTCGATTTACTATTATTACAGATTGTTCTGCAATTATATATCTAAAAACTCAAAAAAATATAAGGCCCCAAACGGCAAGGTGGATAGAACAGCTAAGTGAATTCAATTACGATGTTAAGCATAAATCCGGTGACCAGATGACCCATGTGGACGCCCTGAGTCGCGCACCAGTAGAAGACGAAGATCCTGAACAATCTAAAGAAGCCACTGAATGCAGCCCATTAGATATAATAGTGAAATGTCCGAACCAACTAGTCGAAATTGATACCAGTATTCCATTAAATATAAGTGAGAAACCGCGTGTCTATTATATAAGTACTGAAGAAGACAAAGTAGCTTTAATTCAGTCCCAGGACGAAGAGTTAAACAATATCATTAAAATATTAAAATGCTCCAAGAAAAAAGCGGAAAAGAAAAATATTGTCAGTAAATATGAACTTATAAACGGAATACTGTACCGCTTACAAATTGACAACGGTGTCTGCAAAAAATTGTTTGTAATGCCACGATCTATGAGGAAATATTTAGTTGTACGCTTTCACGATTTTTCGGGTCATTTTGGAGTTGACAAGGTCAAATTACTTATAACACAGCATTTCTGGTTTCCTCGAATGTCAGAATATGTAAAACAGCATATAAATCAATGCGTTACATGTGCTTTTACGAAAGTACCCGCCGGAAAAGTTCAGGGTAAACTCAATCCAATTCCGCCAGGTAAACGACCCTTTGAAATAGTACACATGGACTTTTTGGGACCCTTTAACGCTAGTTCGAATCGCAATACTGAGCTATTAGTAATAATTGATAATTTGACAAAATTTGTTCGTTTACGTGCATGTACTAGTTGCTCTACTAAATGTGTATTGAAGTACTTTGAAGAATTCATAAATGACTTTGGAAGTCCTATCAGAGTCGTTACTGACCGAGGCTCATGTTTCACATCATCAGCATTTAAAGAATTCTGCATGAAGCATGGCGTAAAACATACTGTGAACTGCTCGCAAAGACCAGCTGCTAATGGACAAGTGGAGCGGATAAATCGTGTGCTTATACCTATGATTTCCTCAAATGTGCATGCAGATAACCATAGGGACTGGGACAAGATGTTGCCTGAAATCCAGAGATGCATTAATTGGTCGCCCAGCAAATCTACAGGCAAAGCGCCATTCCACCTATTATTTGGATACAAGCCTAGAAAACTTGATAATTTTCCAAGAGAATTACTTCCAATGTCGGATGAATATGTTTCTCTTGGAGTACTGCAAGAAGAAGCACGAAACGATATACTGAAAGCACAAG
>JAOUZG010005735.1:16383885-16395668 GCA_026289955.1 Argiope argentata
GTGTGTGTGTGTGTGTGTGTGTGTGTGTGTGTGTGTGTGTGTGTGTGGAGTTCTTTTGTGCGTGTTTATGTAACTGAACTAAATAGATAAAGATAGATTAAGTAGATAAAGTACAGAAAATAGGTTTGTAGTTTCTTTTAATATTTTCATTTTTTTTCTTCTAAATTTACAGCGAATTGTGTCTTAGTACTTTTTGAAATAAAATTTGAAGAACGAAGAAAATTTGCACGAATATTTAATAATTATTGACTGTTATTATGAAAAAAGTTGATTATAGTACTTTTTTTTTAACTTTTCACCGTCTTTCTATTGTTCGATTAAAAACATTATTCAAAAATAAATTATTATAGTGATTATTTCTGTAGCGAAAATAATTTTTTCAAACACATTATAATTTGATTTGAACTGTAACGATATTTCTAATAAATTTTTATAACAAACGTTTTGCAAAATCCTTTTGCATTTTCAGAAAAATCAGGAATAATTTTACTTTCTAGAGGAAATTCAATTCAGAACATGTTAATTTAAAGGATATTATCTTTGTAGGAAATTTAAGATAAGCGATTCCAAATTTACTTAAATTATGGAAGTCGTCTGACTTCAATTTATAATTTTAAATAATGCAACACTTCGCTGAATAGTTTTCTGCCATTTCTCTTCTTCATTATAGCCAATCTAACTAAAAACCAACAATATTTGGCTTCATTTATTAGCTTCTTCGCCAAGACGTACTTTATTGAAGCGCCAATTAATCACCTCAATCCTTATCATAATTAAATAACCGGATTTTTTTATTGCAGATTATTTTTAACAAACGATCTTAAATTTCTAACTTTTACATAAAACGTATTATTTACTAACAAAGTTTTTTTTAAAAAAAAATCAAATTATTGTAAGACATATGTGAATAACATACAGCCTCTGAATAACAGTAACAAAGAATAATCTGCACAGTTTCAGTAATCGACGTTCTTTGAAAAAAAGAAAACATTTATTCTATTAGTTCTGGCCGTGACATGCTACTGAATGCGTAGTAAGGTTGATATCGGAAAGTCTCCGCCCAGATTAAAGTCTGAAATCAGGCGAATGTCACGATTATCAGCTGTTATCGGACTTCACGTGACTTGACAATAGAATGAGGTTTTCGTGGTTGGATTATTCGTCTCAGTTAACATTCAGTGGTAACGTGGAAGAGGATACGAATTGTATAATAGCAAGGAAATTGTTTTGTAAATTTTTAAATGATATGGTTTCAGTTATTTGAGGTAAATGTTATTCACTCGAATGGAAAATCGGAGGCGAACGGAATAACAACGTATCTAATCTTGGTCTGATGGAATATTTTAAGTAAATAGCAGATTAAAAAGGAATAAAAATACTATCGTATATTCAAGCAGTTGCAGGAAAGTTAATACATATTAAAGACCAGAACTAAAAATTATTCATAACCTCATTTTTGAGTTTACCTATCTCATATTTATTCTTATTACTTTTTCTTATTCGGAATACAGAGTAAGCATTGTAATCATCTACAAATTTGAACTTGATATTTTTATGAATCTCCAAGTTTCATATTTTAACGAGTTAGAAAAACACATTTATGGCATTATGTTATTATATGTCTGTGAATAGTTCAAAAACACTGAGGTACACAAACGAAATTTAGTATAGTCTCCACATCAAATTTATAGATTTAAATACATTTTGTGGAAAATTCATTCAGATTGTCTGTCTGTTCATCTGTCAATGTAAGTTAACGCAGCTACAAAACGAACAAAAATAAACAAAATTTCGTGCACAGATTTCAGATATAAAACATAAGTATGCATAAAATCTATATCCGAAATTGTCAAGTAATTGACTGTCTATCATTCTATTCTTTTACAAACATATAATCGCGATAGCTCAAAAACACAGGGATTTAAATATCTTAAATTTAATATGGGATTTTAAGACTATAGTTATAGTTCAATGACAGATTTTAGTGCCAATTTGTTTTGGGATAAGCTGCCTTTTTCTAGGTAAAAAGTAACAACTACAACAAAGAAAAAAATACTAAAGGTCAAATTTTGCAATTCTAGATCTATCGGTCTCTTTTTTTAGAATGTTTTGGGTGAATTTTTACATGCCTATCATATGGCGCCTTTTAGAAATAGTAAACCAGCTTGTTATCACTAGCTTGTGACAATAGAGTAAACAATTTTGTCGAAGTTTCAAAGCATTAAAATGCATCTTCTTTCTTCATATTTCAAATGCACACTTCAATACTGTAAATTTAGGTTAATTATTAGCTTCAATTGCTAGAATAATCTATCTTTTTTTTAAATACAAAACTATAAAAATTTCACCAAAAGATATTTTAGAGTTGTAAATTTATTCATTTGATTTTGACATTTTATTTGCTTGTTTGTTTCTAAAATCGTTCACGTACGCTTCGCATCTACAGGAAATTAAAATGCTTCCTCATTTGGAAGTGCACGTTGTCAAGAGAATAAAAAAAATGTTTAAAAAAATAATTCGATATAAAATTTGACCTTTTTTATTTTATTTATTTGATTATTAAAATGATACTACCGACAACTGCAACTACTTACGAAATTGAAACAAGTAAATATTAATCCGGTTGATACAAACATATAATAATAGGAAAAAGACAAATGCATGTATGTTTTAAGTAAGCATGCATTAGTGCCTTATAGACCAGACTATCTATCTAGAGAAAATTGTTACATGTATATCTCGGTGAGATAAAATGCTCACATAGGACATTTCGGACTTTAAAGTGAATTAAAGATTTATGATTTTTTTTCCTGGTCCATAATTTCCAAAAATATTTCAGAGAAAAATAATTTTTGAGCCATCCTAAAACTTTGAAAAATATTTTTTTCAAATGAACCAATTTTTTAGTGGGAAAATAATTCTTTTAGCAATTTTTTTTCGAAAAAAAAAGTTCTTTTATTTGTGTTTTACAACAATATATTTCATTAAGAAAGAAAATGCAATTTTTTTAATTATTAATATTTTGTTTTAGCTTTTTTCCCATTATTATTCAAAGTATGATTATTCGGCTTATTTTTCCATGACAAGTAAATTTTAGAATAAAATAGGTTTTAAAGTATTTTTTTAAAAACTCAAAGGAAGGGAACAAATAATCCCCTTTCTTTGCGTTCCACAACAATATATTTCATTGAGGAAGAAAATGTAGTTTTGTTAATCATTTTTCTTAATATTCTTAATATTTTTTTATTAATATAGATGCTATACGACAATAATAATGGTAAACCAGGCTTTCTTCGCATTATTGTTTAAAATATGAATATTTGGCTTATTTTACCATAATGTTATAGAATAAAATATACTTTTGTTTTTTAAAAATATTTTTGATATTCTTGCAACTAATTTTTAAGATCCGAATCAAATAACGGTGAAAACGTTTTGAAGGGCGTCCATTTTTAAACATTATTGCTTTCCTGTGATATAAATAAATGTATAAAAATATAAATAGAAAATTAGG
Organism: Argiope argentata; assembly: GCA_026289955.1. Taxonomy (NCBI): domain Eukaryota; kingdom Metazoa; phylum Arthropoda; class Arachnida; order Araneae; family Araneidae; genus Argiope; species Argiope argentata. Next base: position 16,387,400 of record JAOUZG010005735.1, read on the forward strand.
GCATGCTGAGTATACGAAACCCAATAACGAAAGTTTCTACAATAGTATGAGTTATCAACATTTGAAGTTTAAAATATTTTCCTGTGAGAGCGGTTGAAATCAAGTTACATAAAATATTTAATTGAAATTCTTAGCAATCATTAATCACAATTGATGTCAAAGGTGGCAAATTTAAAAACATAGTCCCAAGAGTATATTAACGAAATAACTAAGCAAATGAACATAATTAACCCTTTTTTCAATTTCTAAGAGCATTTAAATAATATATTATTCGATTATAATATAACTATAAACTAACACCTTAAAGAATGTTATAATTTTATATTAATTCCTTTTTCATGGCATAAATAAAATATTATTTTAAAATATTTATCCTCACAATTTTTTATCATGTCAGAACATGATGTTGTTTTTGGGATGAGGTTTTTGGTGTCGACGAAATTCCGTAGGCGAAAAATAGTTTTTTTAAATCTCCCTAAGCATCTCAAAAAATCAGCTTTTAATAACGCATTGCCATTGCATTTACAAAAGATCTTATTTTAAAAAAACAAGTCAATGACTACGGCAAATAAAATCTAGAAAAATGTCATTTTGAGCACGTGATTATATGAAATGAAATAAGTAAGAAATGTGATATTTTTTTTAAACAATCAATGCGAGGCAAAGTTTTTTTTTTGGATCGTTTGCAATACTAAAATGGCTCATTCAATGAAACCATTAAAATGAATAAAAATATAATTTAACTCGCACGAGCACGTGGTGCTCGGCCGTTCAAGAAATGCTGTTCTGACATGATACATTGAAATACGCATAGCAGATTTCATTTTAATCTTTCTTTTTATTTTATCCTCACAAATATTTATCCTTACAATCCCTTAGTAAAAAACCGTAGAATCAGATTATGATCGGAAGAAAAAGCATTTTTTATCCTGGATGTCGTCAAGCAGGCACTTTGCTGTTTGCGAATTAATTTATCATGGTCTATCAAATTATGGATCGCTACCCCAACTTTCCGGATCGCTGAACTTCGATTGCACGTTTCTGTGTTAGGTTTTCTTTTGAAAAAGAATTTTAAACAATGATGGGGAAGAAAAATGATTTTGAATACTTTGTTAAAATTCTGCAGATAAAAGTATTACTCTAATTTTCTTTCTGCATACCGTGAAGCAATTCCCCATTCCTATTTATTACTAATACTAATAAAGAAGTATATTTGTGTGCCGGCTTGTGTAAGTTTACATGTGTGTGTGTATGTGTGTTTATTTGTGTGTAAGTGTGTGTCTTCCACAGAACAATGTATGACCTGAAATCAAACATTGTCCAAATATACTTTAGGATAGAAATTTGCCTTTGGAAATGACATTTTTCTTGAATTTTCATTAATTAAAATTTAAGCGAATTGTTAGCGCAATCCTTTAAAACGTTAGAGCACAAAAATTGTTATTATATCATGATAAAATTAACAAAAAAATTACCTCTTCAATGACGCAAATTATTTATTGACTCAAAATTTTTAAATTAATTTTTAAAAAATATATCAAATACCTTTTACAACATTATATTTTTTATTTAGATAAAACTATATCAAAATTTAAAGCTTAAAATATTTTGCAGTTATTTATGGCACTTGCCATATTGGACAAGCCCCCCGCTGATACAGCAGCAGATTTAAGCCGAAAAGAACGTCTCTCTCTTTTTCTTTTTTTTAAGTAGAGTCAACTAGGGCCAAGAGTACGACTTAGCTACACACTCATCACATTCGCTTGCACAACCCCTTTTCACATGGGGGCGCATTCACACATCTCACTGATAGCACACAGAAGAACAACCATGTCCGAACCGGGACTCCTAGAACACGAGGAAGACGCGATACCTCTGCGCCAGAAAATACTTTGCTGTGGACGCTATTAAGACATAATTACCCAAACTATTTAATTAAAATTTTTAGCAATCAGAAAATTAAGTATTCTTACCACGACTTTAATAAATCAAAGATATTCTATATTTGCAATTTTTTTTCATTCTTTAACGATTGTCGACAGTACCGTAGAGTTTTATTTGAATATTTAATCTAGCAAACTTTGAAAATCAACTTGAAGATTGTGTGTCTTTATCAAAACATTAAAAATGAAAACGATTTTTTAGACTATTGGGAAATTTTCATGCACGCTAATGAAACAGCGGCTGCCTGATGATGAAAAAGTATCGGTTAGGAGATTGAAAGGTTTAATCCTCGAAACCCGGTCCTGCATAAAAATCGGCACATAAGCGGAACTAGGGCATATTAAGTTCGTCGAAACCAAGTGATCTTCTGCTTCCATGGAATGGAATTAAGAGAGAACAGCGGGCTTAAACGACTTCCTTTTTATCCAATCTCCTTTAAAAATTATGAGTTCTGTCCGAAAATAGTCTCATAATGCTTCAAAACTAGGCATAAATTAAACAAAAAACGAGAGCTTAGAATATTCCTTTTTTACAAACAATTATAATTCATTTGACTTTATCTTTACAATTTATTCTCCTTTTAAATATAAATATGCTGAAATGATTAAATCAATCAAAAATTCGTAAATTGCGACAAAGCAGACATTAATTATAAATATTAGTATTTTTTAAAGAAATTAGGATTCCCAACGAAGATTATTCAAAAATCAGAAGGATAAACTTCCGGAATAGTGGATGGTTCTTGGTGTGTACAGAAAAGATATCGGGTGGGCACCACTTGTAAATGATGGGACGTGCTTCCTATGGGAGCGGTTGTACAGATGTCGGTAATAGGACCCTATCATACTTCCAACGCGGTTGTTGCTATGTTACAATCACTCAGTATTATTTACGAATGTTTCCAATGTAAGAAGGCAATGCAGCTTGTGGTTACTAAGATGTGGGATAGCCAAATGCTATCTTCTAACATCACTATTGTACTGAAGCAGAAAGGATGAACCACAAGTTTTGGACATCTTTTAATATTTCTCAAGAATGTCACAACACAAGACAGCATAACACCACATAAAACAAATATACTACACAACAATTAATAGTAAGAAATAGAGTTCATATCTAAAAAATCAACACATCATCCTGGCGACTCGAACAAACTACCGCTTCCTCGTCTAGCAACTCACTTCTTCGTAGCTAATCTTTCCCACAGTTCTACTCGGCTACCACGCCATTTGGCGGGTCAAAAATAATACGATCCTTCCTCAGAAGCAGAATGTTACGAAAACAAATAAATAATAATTTGATGGAACAAAATTCGTGCTTCATGGTGAATACAAATTTTTTAATGAAAATCAACTAAAACTTTACTAGTCACTAGAGATTTACATTCATCAGGAAGAAGCATAATTCTTTAACAATTTTTCTGACTTGTGAATTTTTTTTACTGGATAGTATTGTTTAATTTCACTTGTTTTAGGCAGTTCACATTTGAACTAATTATCTATTGTGTAAATAAAACTCAAAATACATTATGCCTTTGTAATTTTATAAAATAAGAGGCAAAACTATTGTAAAAACTCCCTTTTTTGAGTGGGACTTCTTTAATGTGAGTGGTAGAGACAAGAATTACATCCAATTTTAGTCCCAAATTTTTATTTACATGCAGATACGAGATACAGCACAAAAATACAAAAAGAAACACAAAAAAATCACATCATCATTCGTTTCGTCAGTCTCAGACCGACTTCCCTTTTTCTTTCACTCTCCTCTCCTCCTTCCACGTTAGGCAAGCAGGGTCGCTATCAGAGGTGAGCAGGGTTGCCAAAGTTGACGGCCTTACAACTATCTTTCGAAGTATCTGAGTTTCCTACATGGTTTATCAGATATTACTCATCACATTCAAACCAGGACAGGCTTTAGCAACAATTCATTTTTTTTCTATGTCCATTTATTAAAGATTTATTTTAAAAATGGGTCGTTTTCAATAACTTTAAGGTGTTAGTTAGTTTTATAGTATTCATCAAATTTTGTTAATTTTCTTCAAAAATTAAATATAAAGCTTTTTAAAATTTTCAAGATTTGTTCATGCCTGATGGTGGCTGTAAGGTGAACTTGAATTCCTCTTATCGGTTATGCAGAAATATGACGATCCCAGTCAGTCATGGAAATCAATTATCATAGCTTCAGTTGAGTAACCGATACGTCAGTCACTTTGAAGTGAGAAAGTTAGAGGGAAGACATTTCAAAAACTTGTTCTGACAAGTGACTTTTAATTACAATAAATGGTATCTTTCTTTGTAATCATTGCTTTTTTCTCTTTTCAAAAAAAAAGTAAAATTTTTGATGAAAATTCTTTTCCCCCCTTGGATGTTAAAATCAATATCATAAAAGCATTTTAAAACAAATTTATACTCAACCTATGTTAAAAGACAGATTATTTTAACATATAGTAAATAGCAGATGAAATAAGTCTTATAATTAAAAGACAATAAAGAAAAATCATTTCAGAAAGATTGCTTACATTTATTTTACATTAAAACATTTAAATACAATACAACTTGCTTCTGCTTACATAAGCAGATTAACACATTGGGGACCGTTCACGAGTTTTCTCGTGTTTCATGTCCCATCTGTTGAGGACCGATCTCGAGTTCTCTCGTTTTTCGTTTACCGTCTGTTACGGATTGACGTTTAGGATGTACAAGTTTGTCCCAAAACGTGTGATCTCAGGCGTATGTTTTACAGATCTCTTTACGGTCCTAAATGTCTTAAAATATTTAAATAATAAGAAAAACGATAGCTTTGTTAAATACTATAACATATTAAAAGGTATAAAACAGGATTTATAGAAAATAACATAAACGAAACTCCAAATAAATTGCGGAAGCAAAGGAATTTAAATAAGTATACAAGTTAATCATAAATCTTAATAAATAATTAATTTAATCAATTAATTTGATCGCAAGACTTTTTACTCTTTTCTTTTATCCCCCAAGGTCGCATTTCGAATTTGAGGATGAGATGCTTCCAGTATGGTGGTTGGATCTCGCCACTCCTGTTGGGTACACGAATAGGTTGGGGTTGGACACCTCCCATTGATAGTGGGACGTACTACCCTACTGGGAGGGTTGTACTGTGGCCGGTGATGGCCATTAGAACTCAACCGCAGTTCCTACCATTTTTACTGCTGCTGCGGTCCGGTCATTCAGTTAATCTGTGTGCCTTCGTGGTGGGTCGAAGAGTCTGTCTTTGAAACAGAGGATATAAAACTCGTGAAATTGCTCTGCTTGTATATTTTCACATTTCGATGCTATGACAAAGATATATAAAACATTTTTAAATTTCTCGAATTTTTACTATGTTTAAATCAGTTTCTAACAATCCAATTTCAACAAAAAATTGAACATGCACTTTGCCTTTTAATTTTCTAATTCGCCATGTCATTAAGTACAGTGCCCATTCGCAGACTGACGGAAAGACAGACCAACTTTCTGTAAGTTAATTCCTGCAAAAATTTTATTTCCACCGACGATTTTAATGATAAAATTGAAGGCATAATTCGTCTCGTCAACCCTGTAGCAATACTGAGCTCTCGTGTTTGCGGAGAAAGACACTGAAAGAGAGAAAGAAATAATTCCAAAAATGGTTTTCTAAGACCTATAAAGATCCGAAAATCATAAGAAATCCTCGAGATTGATTTTTATTTTTCCTCACGTCTACTATACTTTTCTTTTCCTACAAGAGAAAATAAAAATTCCCCTCATATCGATTCTCGATTTGACCTAGATCATCATAATAAAAGCCGCTCTCCGTACCTGCTTTGTGAAATTAGGGAAGCTGTAGCAAAGCTGAGCTCTTTCTAACCTTGGATAAATAGATTTTTATGCTAATGGGGGCAAATATCTTTCATTGATTGAAATGTAATATAATGGGCGCAGTGAAGTTTCTAATGACTATAATAATTTCTATTTGTATTTATCTATCTATCAATCAGAACTCATTTTACTATATATTTGTAATGGATAAATAAACGGTTAATTTCAAATATATTTATCATAAATATACAATGAATAATAATTATTACTACTAAGCACATTTATATTTACATATAATAAAACAGAATGTGCGTGTATGTAAGTGAGCTCTATATAGCTAAACCAAATGACCTAAAGCTTTCAAATTTGACACATATAATACAAATTGTGATCTTCGATGAATTTTTTTAAAAATATTATTACAATTTCTATTAATTAAAAATTAAGCGATATTTAATAGATTTTAGCAATAACTTGTGAAAATATCACTGTAAAAATATAATTTTTTTATCGTTTTTAAATTTAAAAAAACCTTTTTAATGATATTAACGCAACCAGCGTGTATTTTTCTTCTCTATTTCGACAATTAAAAAACCTTTTTTCATTGACTTTCAACGGTATATTTCATTGTGAAAACGTGGTCGGATATGATTGAAAATGAGGAGCCGGGTTTCTTAAAATATAAATTTATTAATCAGTTATATAAAAACAAAACTCGTTTCTTCGAGTAATAAAAACAATACCATAATACTACACAAAAAGATACCCGGTTGGTGCATGTATTAAAAGTTCACTCGCTCCTTGCGAAGTCAGCCTCTCCAAAGCAAAAAAAAAAAAAAAAAAAAAAAAAAACCTAGAAAACTCTTATTTGTCGTTGACACGCCTCCAGTGTTGCCAACAAAAATATATAAAGCATGTACCAACCATATGCAAATTCAGGTTATAGTCTGGGATTGAAAAAATATGGCTTCAAAATATCTAACAAACAAAATTCAAAACATTCTCATAATTGCAGGATATAATATATTGCATTATTTTCTTTCACAGCTCGATGATGAGGGGGAAAATTCAGTTTATTATTTACGATGTCTATATGCGGAATAAGGAAGAGATTTTAAAATATTGCGAAAATCCGTATGGAAAAAAGATTAAAATAAAATCTGCTCTGCATATTTGAATATATCATATAAGAACAGCATTTCTTGAACGGCCAAGCACCACGTGCTCGTGCAAGTTAAATTATATTTTTTATTCATTTTAATCGTTTCATTGAATAAGTCACTTCAGTATTATTGCAAACGATCCAAAAAACTTTGTCTCGCATTTACTGTTTCAAAAAATATCACATTTCCTGTTTATTTCATTTCACATAATCACCTGCTCAAAATGACATTTTTCTAGGTTTTATTTGCAGCAGTCATTAACTTATTTTTTTAGTTAGAGCTTTTGTAAATGCAATGGCAACGCGTTATTAAAAGCTGACTTTTTGAGATACTCGTACAGATAATGAAATTTTTTTTTCACCTATGGATTAAAATGTTTATTTTTAGCCTACAGGTTTTTGTTGACGACAGAAAACCTCATTCTTAAAACATTATCATGTACTGACATGATAATTAGAAAATAGATAATAATTTCAATTATGCTCAATGGGGTCATGAGATTGATGTTTGCTTGGAAGATTCATGTGCCGATGTAATAGAGCAGTTATAATATTATTTAAATACGTTAAATTAATAGCTGTTATAAATCGATAAAAATAGTTTGCTATATAAATCATGGACAAGGTATTAGGAAAAATTTAGGTAAAATTAAACGATACCCCTGTTTTCAGCGAATAGTCTAGCAACCAAAGACAATAAGTTTGAAATAAAAAATTAATTCAGTTCGTTGATCGTAGCATATATAACTTACATGAGAAATAAAAATAATTAGAAAAAATAGAAAAAAATCTAAAATTAAATCTTTATTTTCTTAATGTTTGATGCATTAAAAATTAAATATTGTCAATTAATCGATTTTTCGGTATTCATTTTGAAGTACTTTTGAATTAAAATACAACATGATAAAGGAAATTAAAAATTTCTAACCTTAATTGCGTTACCTCAATTGGTGTAGAAAATTCACACATTTACGTTGAAAATTCACGCATGCGTACAGTTTGATAAAATTTTACATTGTCAACAGACCGTCAGTTCTCACACATGCGCATCAGAATTATATATATATATATATATATATATATATATATATATATATATATATATATATATATATATATCAGCTACGAAGTTTTCTTCATCCAGAATTGAAGAGTCACACAATTAACACGTAAATGTAACAATATATAAAATCAATGGTAGTTGTCTCCCTTTAACTTTCTCATATATTCTAAAATAAAAACTTCATTTTTCCGGCCACGGCAACGTGGACTTTTCTGAAAAAACGCGAACACCATCAGTGTTCTGAGTTTTATTTTCAAAAACACGCAAATGAGCGAGAAATAAAAAAAG
>JAOUZG010005735.1:16396068-16411049 GCA_026289955.1 Argiope argentata
ATATATATATATATATATCTTACTTCTTTAAAGAAATACGTATATTCTTTTTTTAAAAAAATTAAGAATATATAATTTTTGGAGAATTCCAAATATTTCTGAAAACTTTCTTTATTTTTATAATTTCCCCCCAAAGGGTGAGTTATAGAGAATTGAAGAGGACTCTTAATGAAATATCTCACGAATACGCCAGTGGTCCCAAGATTTCAGGTGAAAAGTGACAAATTCTTGCTTAAATTTTAATTCAATTTAATTTTAACTATGAGTCTTTGAAAAAGTTGATAGTAATTTTCTTGTCTTGAAGAACATGTTTGAAAATTTTATCAAAATGAAATAAAATTTTTAATTCTGCATACATATATACAAACGAGCATTCCAATTTATATGAAAGTGAAAATAAAGAAAAAAAGATATGAGCATTTTAAACTCTCTTCGCTTAATAAACTATCTTCAGATCAATTTCTGCTGTCATTAGATTGATATTATATCAAGTTATCAATTTATCTTATTACATCAAGTTATAATTATAAGTTATCAATTTACCGAATTAGATCAAGTTATTATTACAAGTTATCAATTTATCTTATCCGATCAAGTCATCAATTTATCGCATTAAACCAAGTTATTTTGAAATTCATAACGAATTCGAATAATTACTCTTTATTTGTTCTTATGATTCAAATTCTTAACATGGAAACATAAATTTATCAATTTTTTTTAAATGTTCAATAGTTATCTTACTACTTGCTCTCTCTCTCTCTCTCTCTCTCTTTTGATGAATTTATAAATCTCTTTTCTTTCAAATTATTTTCAATGAAAGATTATTTTAATGAAACAACTGTTTCCCCCCACGAAACTAAATTCCATTGCCTCACGATTGTTCTGCTAAAGTATCAAGTCATTCAGACCAATAGGTTTAAATTATCGATATTTGAAACCGTAACTATTATAAACACCTTGTACTTTTAAAAGATTTTAGGGGAGCCAAGTTAAAAATTATAGTCTTGGGTAAGTATATTTTTAGAAGGGATTGTGGGGAGTCAATAAAAAGTGGCAAATCGACCGGGAGTTAGGCATTTAGGACTAAATTGTGCTGTTATATACCGCCATTAGGGTTATTTATATTGTAAGCAGGAAAACCAAAATCCGTAAACAAACTAATGGGAATAATCTACCTGAAAATTTTCCACATTCCCTTAAATAAAGGAACCTGCCATTTATCGGTGTCAAGCAATAGTTATGAAAGAGTCTAGGATGCTGTTTGTGTACAAATACCAAGAAACTGAATGGGACATCTTTGATGAGTTGTTTTTTTACTGTCCAATTAAAACCAAAATCTGATACAGAGCAACAACTGCAGTCACAAAACAACATACCAGATTTCCGTTTTTTAAAAATATAATTGTGTTTTTGAGTAAACTGCATTTGAAAGTACAGACCAAGAGACTGTTAAAACTATGACAGGTTTAATTCTAAATTTTTAAAAGTTTATATTTAAGATATTACACCCGTGTACCAAGTTTTATTTCTCTAGATTTCTTCATGTTTTGTAGCTACCTTGTTTATTTGTACTCCAAGAGCCGTACAAACAAACTTTCTTTAAACCGATTTTGCTCAAAATCTAACCAAAATTTACAAGTATTAGTTGAATTCGAGTAAAAGGCACACTCGCAAACATTTTTCTGACGTTACATAAACATTTTAACCGAGAATCGTCTTTATTATTCAAAGCTCTTTTACATTTACATTGTTTACTCAGATGGCTTTAGAATCAGTAGCCTTACTGTTACAAAATTTTGTTCCGATGAATTTGGCAGCTTTATTTATGAGTGGGCACGCAGGCTGACCAACAAAAAGTTTGATTTCATTTCATTTATTCGTTTCATGATGAACAGAATAATACAGTACTCCTAATATTGTTTGATTATAACAATATAAAAACACAATCAACCTTAATTCCGTTCACTTCTTCAACCAATGCATTCTACATTTTATTTACACAGCGCCGTGATATTTGCATTTCGCAGGTTAATGCTCATAAGGGCAATAAATGAGCTGACAACTAGTGAATGTCCTACATTAAAAAAATTAAAAGGTTGAGTAAAATATGGATAACCTTTGTTGTTGTTTCTAAGCAGCATACTAAATAAGAACTGGTAAATCTTTTCATGAAAGGAATAAAAACTTACTAATTTAAATATACATGGTCAAATTTTTTCGTTCATTATGTACATTGCTCAAAACAATTAGGAGATATTACAATTTTGGACATAACTGTGGACGAGGGAATATTTATTATTTCTGTGGGAGTTTAATCAAATCTTCCAAAAATATTAGACTCTTCAGATAGCGGGGTTTTAGTGGCATGGTGTCTAGGTTTTTAAAAAATATTTACGGATTCAGTTTGAAAACTAAGATGAAATAATGTAAAAGAATGATGAAGAGACTTCTTTAAAAAAATAAAAGAATTTATTTAGAATTAAAGGGAAAATTTTGCAGAGTGGAGTATTTACAAGGAAATATTAAATGGATTATAACATGGAGATATTAAACAAACAGAAAGTTAGATTATTTCCTCCAGGAGGACGTTAGAAGTAACGAAAACATTATGTGACTGAAAACATATTACCACGTAGCTTTGCGAGCGGGAAACGCTGACGCATTGACACGTCTTTATCTTACCGTGGTTAGTAGGCTTCTGCCTGAATATTAATTGTGACAGTTTTTCAAAAGCTCGATAGATGGCGTTCTGGAATGTTGTATTAATTAAAATTATCATTTTCTGGGAAATGCTCTAACCTTTTACAATTCTCGCTTTGAGTTACGTCTACCATCGGATGTTTATTAAAAAAATGAAAGCTAAAATGGTTAAACAAAGGGATATCCTACATGTCTAAATAAATATTTACTATGTATAGGAAATATTTATTATTTTTTATGTTTTCAAAATTTATTTCGCACATATATTGTAAGATATGAGAAAAGGGAAAGGACCAGCAAACTAGGAATGATTATATTAAATGGCTGATATTTTGCATTAAAATTTAATAAATGCACAATTCGGGCATAATATACAAACAAAAAACCCATGAATTTTAATAAGGGGTATGTTTTATATGGAATTTTAATAAAGTGTATGTTTTATATGTTTATATGCAATGTCGCATATTTACGAGGCACCTTCATTTATGTTATCAATAAGGGAATCAAGTATTTACTTCTATTGTCGTAGAAGAGAGCTTTCCCTCTGCTGTATTGTTTTTGGAAGTGATAAGTGACTAGCAACCCTCTCCCCAGAATATCTGAAATGTATTCTGCTGTATTCACATCTGGGGAGTATGCCTCGAAGAATTCTTCGAAGTTCGGAATGGATAGAACTAAAGACTGATTCAACCTAACCCACTAGATGCAAGCTTTGTTCAGGTTCGTCTGAAGTCAAGGGTCAAACATTTTTTAACTCTCTCCAAAGAAAACTAAAACGATTGATCCTCAAGAAAAGTAAAAAATCCTCAAAAAGTAAATTTCTGGATTTGAAATAGGCTTTAAATATCATATTTCCAGTATATCTATAAAGTTCGGAAAAAAATGTCATAAAATAGAAAAATGTTATATTTTGTTTCAATTTTAATTTCATTTGTTACAGTAATGGAATACAAACGAAGTAACATGTTGTAAAATGTTGAGTATTTGCAGTTTTGTGGATTTGTGTTTAATATTATTACATTTTCGTTTTTAAATTATATATTTGTTCCTTTACTTTCAACTTCTGCACCTACAGTAAAATAGTTAAGGAAGAGTGATAAAGTAATTGCTTCATCACCAAAGAAATTTGAAAAATGGTGCCATCTTTAGAAGTACATGAACAGATGACTTCGCATAGTTCTTTTATGATGAAACATCATCTTGACTTCATTACAGCAAAAGAACATCATTATTTTTAAAACCAAAGAATGTTGAAATTCGAAAATAAAAATTCAGATGACAAAGAATTTTTTTTTAAAGTATAAATTTTAAAAAAGTATATCATGGGATTCTTAATATGAAATATTTTTTTTCTAAAAAAATATGTTTGTTATGCTTTTCCAAAATAATTTTTTAAAGAATAAATAAAAATTTTATTAAAATATAAAGATCAAATATAAGAGTATGATTTTTTTTAAATCGAAGTGATGTGTTTAAAAGCTTAATATAAAAAATGGCAAGGGACTTTTCTTCTGAAAAAGACCAGATTTAAATTATTTGTAGCTTAAATTAGACTGAATTGTTGTTACAAATCAATTTTAATTGCCTTTTTCTTTCCAAAAATGAATTTAAAAATTTAAACCCTACAAAATGGTAAGGGAATTTTCTACTAAAACTGATTAGCTTTAAGGATATTTGTTGCTGTAAACTAGACTGAAATATCATTAAAAATTAATCTTATTTGGTACTTTCTTTCAAAAAGACCAAATTTTAGTTTGTAAGCTAGCTAGTATACTTCATTTTTCTTTTACTTTAGGATCTTATGTATTATACTGTCCAACTTTATCGTTAAATTTGAAATCGTCACCAATGAGTTGCTAAAACGCCAATTATGGCAATCCGGCAATGCTGTAATCCATTAATCTTAATCGCCAAATTTAAATCCGTCGCCAATGAGTTAATGAACCGTTGGCGATTTTTGGCGAAGACGGTATAATACGTAAGCACCTTACTTTACATTTAAGGGGAGCTATTTCACTTAATTTAAAAGTATATTCCATCCTTGAAGAAAGCCATGATTGCGATTTTGCTAGAATGCTTTGCGTTTCAAAATTGTTTTCATTGCATTTCTCTCATTCTAATATTCTATTTATACACAATTTCTGAAGAGCACAGCCAAGGTGCCATATAATATATTTTAACTTCAAAATGCAATACGATCTCATACAGAAATGATTATAAAGCAGGAAAAAAGCAATTTTTGACATAATCACATGAAATTTATATTTATTTCAGGAAAGCTGATAAATGGTTGTCTCATCATCTATCATAAAATAAATGAAAGATAAAAATGGTGCAACAGAAAGAAAAAAAATGGACTAAAAACATCAGACAAGCACATGAATTATCTGATTTCCCAGTTGAAATTAATCCAGGGTGAAAAAACAGGAGAGTTAATGAAACATCGAAAACTATTGCTTTCATTAATCAAGTAAAATTGTATTTTGAGCACTGGACACACACAAATCACGTTTCCGAAATTAAGTGATTCCTGATACATAAAGAGTTGAAACCTGAAGATATAAAAAGCATGTTGGTTACTTATGGCACTTGCCGTGGACAAGCCCCGCTGATACATCAGCAGATTTTAAGCCGGTTATATACACCTCTTGTTTTACAAGTAGCGCCATCTAGGGCCAAGAGTACGACTTAGCTACACACACTTCACAAGCCTTTTAGGGGGCGGACTACATTCATGCATATTCATTTATTCATCTCAGATCGTAATTTAGACCTGGAACAGAGAACGATAACCTCTGACCCAGTACCCCCAGTGATATTACTCTGGACATGGAGGACATCGCGGCCACGAACATATTTAACGAACGCCAATCGCCACACTCTCGGGGAATCTTTTGAACGGTAAGCTTCGAACTCGTAACCTTAGGAGTACGACAACGGTCTGCCAACCAGGCCATCCCGGCCTATGAAGCATGTAAACCAGGATATGGAGCACGAATACAAGGGTATCGGACAGCTGAAAATGTATGTCTGAGGATATCTCAGGTTAAGACAGGTATAACGTATATTCCAAATGTAGAGAAAATATAGTAATTGTCAAAAAAATCGAACTCGAGATTTTGAAGGATCTTTCTGAGTTTGGAAAACACATTTTCAGAAAATGCCATTCCGTCTGTGACATTTCTGTAAAATGCCAGCCTGCCAATCTGTCTGTCAAAAAGACAATTCAAAAATACTTTGAGCTAGACGGTTGTAATTTGATATATGGTCTTAATACTACGTTTGTAGTTTTCTATCAAATTTTGAGTCAAATCTGTTCAGAGTAATTCTGTGTCTCCAGCTGTTTGAATGCAAGTTAACGCGATCATTACAAAACAAGATAGGTAAATAAATAAAATTCGAATAGAAATATAACAAATTCGAATACAATTTTAACAAATTCGTAGACAGTTTTAACAAATTCGAAGACACATTTAACATCTATAGGCACTTATCAAATTTTGTGCCAAATCAAACTACAGGTTATAAAGAAATTTTACCCATTTCAGAGGGCTGTAAAATGAATTTTGAAGATCCAAATGAGATAAAAGTTGAACTACAAATTATTCAGATGATGCGCTTAACATTTATTAAATAAAAAAGTACAAATATTCACCATTAGGTGGCGTTGTAACACACGTAAAACCAATTAATATTCTTTATAATTGTTAAATAAAGTAAAATTAAAATTACTCAATATGTCCTCCTTCATTTTCAACAATATGCTCTAATCAGATAACCACAATTCTATAGATGATTGAAATGATCTACCGGAATATTTAGATGATGACCTTTGACAGCATATATTGTCCTTCAAATAACCTCACAACCTAAAGTAGTAAGGGATTATGCTCGGCGAGGCAGCAGGCCATGCTATTGGGAAATGATGGTTGATAACTTGTGCTTCTAGGAAATGCTGTTTTAACAATCAGTATACACGATGATCAATACGAGGCGATAAAACTTCATGCGTGAATATGATGTCTTGAAGGACTCCACGCTGTAAAAGCGTTGTGATTATAAAATCCCTCAGCATACCATGGTTCCGTTGACCTGTAATGGAACAGGTTTGGATTCTATTTGAAGTTATCTCTTTTAAGAAATACGGTCAAATGATAAAGGTACTGTAAAAACCACACCATAATGCCAGTTTTTCAGGATACAAAGGTTATTCTTGGATAATGTGAAGGTTTATCTATGTCCAAATTCAACCGTTGTAGGTGTTAATTTGCCCATTGAGGCAAAAGTGGGTCTCATCACTCCACAGAATGTTCATTGACCAAGTTTTTCCAACCACCATTCGAGCAAGGAAGTGAAATGCAAAAGTTTTATGGACCTCTAAGTTCCCATTCTGCAACAAGTGCACAGAATTGATTTTGTATGGGTAAACATGTAAAATCTACCGAAAGATTGTTCGTACAGTTGGATACGGCATATCCAGAACACGGAAAACAACTAGCATACTCACATTATTAGGCGGCGACTGACTGCTGGCATGAACGAGTGCAGGCACAGCATTTTCAACTTTGGAAGACATAACACCCCTCCATGCCCCTGCAACTATGATCTCTGAAATCATTCAAACAGTTTATTGGACATGGAGTAACTTTGGAAGACAGAATTATTTTCATTCTCTATCTGGAAAAATGTCAAATAGCCCAGGTTTTTTTTTTTTTCAAATTTCTGCATCATCTTGCGTAGGGCACCTGGAGACATTGGTGCCTTTATAGCTGCAACCGAGTTTTGTTCGTTCTGGCAGAACATTTTCACTAGCAGCGGTTTTTTTGCAATGTAGATATAACAAACAGAGAATTAACCAATTTTCTTGCCGAATCAACCTTCTTTTCATCCAAAGAAAAATGATAATAGGCATGCGCTGTAAGGCAAATTATGTTTTACATTTTCAATATACGCAACTAAATGCAATTTGAATTACAACGCCACCTATTGGGTAATTTTCATACTAATTTTTTTTAATTAATAAATGTAAAGTTCATTATCTGAATAACCTGTAGTTCAAATTTTATTTCATTTGGACCAATAAAATGCATTTTAGAGTACTCTAAGTGTGGAACTTATTTCTAGCTAACCATGTATTTGTTGACCTACTGTTGCTTAGAAATGTATAAATCTGTTGACTGCTGGCCAGAAATGAATAAAAACGATGATTCAAAATCGCTCTAATTTAAATATATCAAATTTGGAATGGGAATTTGTAACTATATGCGAAATTTTGTATCGAATTTTTATTGCAATCGGATTTGAAAATATAAATTCAATTTTTAGGTATTATTAACGTATGGATAAATCACCTTATAAATTCCCAAGGATCACATTTTCGGAGTGTAGCGAATGGCGCTAGGCCCGAACTCCGAATCTTATGGTTGGTAGACGAGTAACATATCCGTAGGGCCAAAAGTGCACTTTAGTCCGAGGGATGTTATCCGGTTTATATAGACATCACTTCATACTCTCTCGCCAGTAAGTCGGTGGATAGACGAGCGATACCTATGTGAGGTTTTGTTGGTGATGTTAACAACTATCTTATTTAGTACGCGTCTACGTCTTTGAGTTACCGATAGAGGGCGCCACGACAGTTGAACGAAGCTAAGGGCGATGGTTGCGTTTATCCAAGGTCGGTCACCGGGTTACCATTGTAGGATATAGCGGATGGCGCTATGCCCGAACTCCGAATACTATGGTTGGTAGCCGAGTAACATATCCGTAGGGCCATAAGTGCACTTCAGTCAGAGGGATGTTATCTGGTTTATACAGAATTTCACCACAACATGATATATCCATTAAAAATGCTGAATTCGCCAAAAATTAGACTTTCTTATCCATGGTTCGCTAGTATTTCGTAAGACTTTCTTTGGCATAACAAGTTTATTGAAAATATGCGAGAAAGTTTTGGAGAAACCACTACCGCAGGTTAGCAAAAATGAAGAAAATCACTTTATAGATTTGATATCAGAAACCACACGAAATTAATTAGCAATTAAATTTTTAATGAAGCCTGAAAAGTTTGGATTACTATTATTCCGTATTCCTTTTATTCAGTGGTTAGAATAAATATTATACTAGAGTCTATCCTAACCCTGATGGAACAAACAAAATTTGGCATTCACTTGTTTTAAATCTAAATACGGCACTCTGCAACCCTGAATCAAAACAAATGTTTCTACGAAAAGGCATCATCCTCTGTAAAACTTTCAAAACGATTGATCTTTATCGAGAGACAATAGTCGTCTTTTTTTCCCTCAGAAGGTGATAAAGGAGTGCAATTTTGCGTCTACCAGACGAAAGACGATATAAATAAAGGAAAAAAAGCCGAGAGGGAAAAAAGCGGAATAAAAAAGAACTCGTCATTCTGGTTGGATATGAGATGCAGCACAAATAAATAAACCTTGTTTTTGTTTTTCTTGCGTCTTGCTGCAGGAATATAAATGAGACCGTTACTGAAAAACACACCGCTTTTTTGCGTTATTCATAAATAATTTGTACAGTGGTATCTCTTGAAAGAAAGGGATACCAAACAAAAGATACTTTAAAAGGGGGGAAATACATGATTTCAAAGGTAAAGATTAGTTTCCAGTAAGACCTTTTGAGAAAATAGTCTTTTTTTTAAAAATGTATATTACGTTTTCGTAACTCATGATTCAGCTTAGTCTCATCAAGGTTCTTCAGTTCTGCGTTTTTAAGGCAAGTGACTTGGTTCATTAAGGCATCTTTAAAATCTATATAAATAAAAATGAATCCCCAAATGCGTTGCTAAGCACAAAACTCAAGAACGTCTCGGCCAATTGGGCTAATTTTTTTTTAAAAAAATACTTTCATTAAGATACAAGGAAGGTTCTTATTAAGAGAAGAAAAAATTGTGAGGAAAATAGTAAAAAACAACACTTTTTTTTTACTTGGCCGCCAAAAATCTTCATTTCCGTACCGCCAAATGAGTAAGACTTCAGTTTGTTTTTCTCCCACGCTAATAAGGTTAGGCTTAACATGTTTTCGACCAATTATTTTAATTAATTATGTTTTTTTTTTTAGTGTTTGATGCATTTAAAATTAAACATTGCTAATTAATAGACTTTTCACATTCATTCTGAAGTACTTTTGATACAAAATAAAACAGAATAAAGGAAATTAAAAATTTCTAATCAGTATTACGTTACCCCAACTGGCGAAGAAATTCGTTCATTTGCGTTGCCCCAATTGGAGTTGAAAATTCACGCATATGCAGTGTGTTGTAATTGTTGCAAATGTGTTTTCATTTTTATTAAAAGTTTAAAAATAATATATATAATACTGTTGTAACTATCTCATTCTCGATCGATAAATGAAATAGACTTGACTTAATTCTAAGGAATTAGATATTTTGTTTTACTTCAGGTTTACACTCTAAATAAATTATTTTTACGTTAGTTATGGGATTTTCAATGCGTACGAAGTCGCGGGTAAAATCTAGTGTTTTATTGAATACTTATATTTTTGCATAAAATGTTTAGAAAATAAAACAATAAACTGAAAAAAATAATAAGTTAAAAAAACATTTTTTTTTGAAAACTGACACAAAAAAAAGCGTTTTTATTTCAGCTAAAAAGTGATATAAAGCGCGATTCGTTTAGTCCAGAATTTTATCAAGGGATTTATCCAAAATCTTGTAGATAACTTTAAAGATATTTTTACTAATTCCTGATCTAAGAAATTAGCTGTATTTCTGTTCAATATTTAACACTTTCAACGCTACCGACGAGATATCTCGTCTTTCAAGTACTTCTGATTACAGGTTTCTGGGGGCCAAATTTCGTCGCTTATGCCGGTATTCATAAGTTGAACTTTCTAATAAATATCTGAAGAATACCTTTACTTTTTTCAAACTGGTATCAGAGACAAATTTTATCCCCCAGAAACCTGTCATCGGAAGTATTTGAAATACGAGATATCTCGTCGGTTGCGTTGAAAGTGTTAAACACTGAGTCTCAACTGATATTTAGTAAAAAAACTTCATTTTTTTTCGATTTATAAAGCACTAAAACAAATTAAAGTAATTGAAGTTAAATAATCTTTCAAAAACATGGATAATATTCTTTGAAATATTACGTTTCTTATTATGTCAGATTTTAATGTTGTTTTCAGGATGAGGTTTTTGGCGTCATTAAAAATCCGTAGGCGAAAAAAAAAGAGATTAAAATGAAATCTGCTATGCATATTTCAATGTATCGTGTCAGAACATAATTTCTTGAATGATCAAGTAACACGTGCTTGAGTAAATTAAATAATTTTTTAATTAATTTTAATTGTTTCATTGAATGATTCACTTTCGCATTGCAAACGATCCAAAAGACTTTGTCTCGCATTGATTGATTCCTATTTTATTTAATTTCCTATAATCACGTTATTGTCCCCAAATAGCATCAGCTCAAAATGCTATTTTTCTAGGTTTTATTTGCCTAGTCATTGACTTATATTTTTGAACCAGAGCTTTTGTGAATGTAATGGCAACGGGTTTTTAAAAGCTGATATTTTTGAGAAGCTCATGCAAATAATAAAATTTCAATTTTATTATTTGCCTACGGATTTTTGTTCACGATCATTCCCAAAATAGCATCATGCTCTGGCATGATAATAAAATCACTCTAAAAGTAAAGATTGTCTACTCCGTTATTTAAAAATTGTAGAACACGTACAGAATTTATTTTACAAAATTTTAATGAAAAATAAGCATTAGATATAAAATTGAACGATTACTTATTATTTAAAATTATTTTTAAAACAAATTTGAGAATTGGGAGCACTTTACATATAAAGATGAGAAATTTACGGTATGGTGATATGTCTTCGTCACTCGAACGAATGCAGAAACAGTGTGTCGAAAATTCCCTACCGAAGACAGGAAGCACTTCCTACAGAAAGGGTTGTACGGTGATCGGTGATGGCCCTATTAGGGCTCAACTTCAGTTACTGTCAATTCTGTCGCAGTATTCAGGTCGTTCAGATTTATCCGCGAGAGGGTCGGAATTATCTAATTTAGTCAATGTTAGATTTGATTAAATTTGATAATATTTTGAATTGTTTAAAATTACAGTAAAACGTTTCATTCAAACATAAAAATCAAAGCATTTCCCCCAAAAATAACAAATAAAATTCAAATGGTTTTATAAAATAAAACAACCAGAAATTAAGAAATCTAAATATAAGGATATGTATATTTTAAAAAAACAAAAATCGGTTAAATTCTAATCGACTTTAAAATTTGATTATTTGCCATGATTATTTTCAATGTTTTGGCGTATTTATCAAAATACAATGAGTTGATGAGCTTGAGAAATTTTTATTAGTTCTTTAAATTAATAAATTTATTATTGCTATTTATAAATAAAATATTTATTTTGCCAATGTTCATTATAAGCGCAGTTGAATTTCTGCAACCTTATAAATATTAGACCACATGAATGAAGAATTAAGGAAAGTGGTTGATTAGTGGAGATACACATAACAAGTAATGATATTAAAAAATGTATGTCAATTCCTGTTTAGGTCTGCAAAGAATTTTTTTATTTTAGTTACTTTTTATTAAATAATTACGATTAATATATACATATGAGAGAATTACAATATTAACTGACAAAATAGGAAGCGAATTTCCTTGCAATTTTCCATTCTCTTTCTCGAATTTCCTTCTCGACACGTAGCTCAATTCTTAAACTAGATAGGAGAAGTGACCACAATTGCTGACAAAGATTTTAAGGAGAGAAATCGGAATTGAACCTAAAGCTTAAAATGTCTTCAATTTCATTTTTTGAGTAAAATCCTTCATTCTAACCACTACGCCCCAACTGCTAGCTCACTCTCGAAATCATTTGGATAAAACGTATACTTAAAGCTTTTCTCAAGAATTAAACTCGCATTCTTCACCTTCACGTGAAAAATATTGAAATCCTTTCAATTTTAACGATTGAGATACTGCCTGTTGATTTCATTTTTCATTACAAACTAATAAAACTTTATTTAAAGCATTGAAAATTAATGAAATTTAATAAATGAATTAATATTTGAAAAACTATGTTAATATCACGTGTCATTCACTACAAGTTTTAAAAAAATGCATTTGAGCTTGAGTGGATGAATAAAAAGTATTTTATTAACGAATTAAATTTGAACGTGATCGATATATAAATATATATATATAGAGAGAGTGTATGTGAGAGAGAACTAATAATAAGAATTTAAAAAAAAGCTTTTTAAAAAATGTGCTTATAATACATAATATATAATTTTATATAAAAATCATATTACATATAGTAAGTGTTACAAAACCTGAGCAGCAATCTATTGTTTATGTAGCATCAAGGTCACGACGTCAAATATTTGCTTTTACTCAGGCATTCCTAACTCATTCAAAAGATTATAAAAAAAAGGATGGAATTGTTGCAGTACTGGATTACGGAATATTATCTATAATCTTTTTATTTGTATACTTGAAATATTGTTTGTTCTGATAAAACTCTAATACTTAACGACTAACCGCCTTTGGAGACCAGTTGGGGCCACCTACAATATGGGTTTGTTTTAATTTAAATTAAATCTCTTATACCTGTTTGATGCTTACAATTTTTTTCAAAATTGGAGAAGTTTCTGTAAGAAAGTCAATCCACAAAACATTAAAGTTGTATTAAAATGGCAGGTACTTTCATTATATATTGCATATTGTCATTAGCGATAAGTTTAATTTCCTGATGGTTTCTGTAAATTCTTAAGATAATTAATTAAGAAAATTATTTCTCCTTTTTTTTTGAAAAGTAAATAATAATATGATGAAATATTTGTTTAAACAATGAAAACAATTTTAAATTTAGTTCGACAACGAGATAAATATTTACGCAAAAAAAATAAATAAATAAATAAAAATAAATCATCAAAGATTCGAAATTTTTTTATAATAATTAAATCATTAAAATCCAACTTTTTAAAAATTTAAATCGGTGTAGAATTCAAATTTGTGATATAATATATTCTGGAATTATGACATAAAGACCTCAAACTTTCATTTAATTTTAAATAATTATAATTGTAATAAAAAATGAGAAAGAAAGTGTTACACATTTCGCATTCTTAGTTCAAAGATTCGAAAAAGTTTGTATAATAATTAAATCATTAAAATCCAAATTTTAAAAAATTTAAATTGGAGTAAAATTCAAATTTGTGGTATAATATTTTCTAGAATTATGATACAAAGACATCAAACTTTCATTTAATTTTAATCAATTATAATTGTAATAAAAATGAGAAAGAAAGTGTTACACATTTCGCATTCTTAGTTTTATAATATATCTGTGCCGAAATTTGGTAACTGTGGATCAAATGGTCGGTTCTGAAGATTGCTGATTCACACACACACACATACTTACACACGCACCCCCACACTTCTTTTCAGAAGCATAGATAAAATTACAACGAACGAATAAATTTTAAAAATAATTTTAAGAAAATGTAATGTTGTTATGGGAAATTTTATCTGAAAATCCAGGTCCGCTACTATGGATATACAGAGGACAAGACCCGATTAAAAAAAAAAGGACGCTTTATTCTATACAAAAGCCTCAACATGATGACATAATGCAGTTGAAAAGTCACAAAATATCACTTAAAATGAATAGCAGCACGTTGGTTATAAACATCAATAACGGCACATAACACTCAGCTAGAACTTTAAACGACTTCGGTGAAAAACTTCGCACTACTTTTCTCGCATCTCGAATCAATTGTTACTCTCAGAATATTATTCGCTTTAGCTGAATTCAACTATTGACAATATTCGACTCATTGCTGTTTTCCAACTTTGTCTTTCTTTTTAAATTGTTGTTTCCACCTTCTCGGAAAAAAGTTTATAGAAAGATGACATAATTCGTGTTCTTATAACAAGTACACTAAATATTGTTCTGAAAAATAAATTAGTTGGTGGTGCTGCCATCTGTTGTGCAAATATCAAAATACATTTTTAAAAAAACTAGAAATTCTTATAGTTTTATTAAAGTTCAACACGAAAGAAAGTTTTTCGCCTGTTAGTATTAATTAAAACCCAGATTCCTGAACAAATAAACTTAAAAAGGTCTCCCTCCCCAGAAAACTTAGAAGTTTTTAACAAAAAGATCACCAAAATTTAAATTGCAAATGAAGAGAATTTTTTATTTCCATGTAAATGTTATAAGTGAAATGAAATTATATATATATATATATAT
>JAOUZG010005735.1:16411449-16427252 GCA_026289955.1 Argiope argentata
ACACACACACACACACACACACACATATATATATATATATATATATATATATATATATATATATATATATATATAAATATAACAAATATATAATTATAGAAAATATTATAATATAAAATTTAATACTATTCTAAATAAAATATTTTATGTGTGCTTACCGAAAATTGAGACGAAAAAAAACCTTCTTTGTTAAATATGGAAAATTATGTGTGAGTTTTTAGAAATTCAAATCTAACATATCAAAAATTTCTTTTAATCAAGGAAATAGACTTTCGTTTAGAGATTAATTTTTTTAAAAAATCGAATTTTCTAAGGTGCCACGCATTTTTTCTCAACAAAAACCATTTCAATAATTCTTTTTATATGAAGCTTTTTTAAAGTTATATAATTACTGCACTTTTTTCTCTATGTGAGGGTTATACAGAACTGCTCCAAAAGAAATTAAAAATCTAAAAGCATTTTCAAATATTATTTTGTGCTATGATATTCATATTTATTATTAAAAAGTTGCTACAAAAAACAACAGCAACAGCAAAATGTTAAATATTTAATTAAAAAATTGTAGTTAAAATAATTTAAAATGCATGTTCCGATATGCATATTCGAACTTCTAGAGTATATTTGTGCAATTTTATAGTCTTAATTCATACAGTCAGGCCTAAAGTGGGCCAATATACACAAACTGAGATAGAGATATTTTCGTGTTCAAAATTTTACATTTATTCAAATATAGCCATTTTGCCTTCTAGTTTAATACAAATACAAAGTTTAACAATATCCAAAACAATACAACATCCAAAATTTACATATGTATCTTCAAATTCTTCAAATCATTGCACTGATTTCTTTAAGGAGCATGATTAATCATTCCAGTACCTAGAATTGTTGCTAAATATTGTTGACAATATCCATTGAGATGATACTAACTGCTGAAAAAGAACTCTTATTCACTGTTGTGATGCTTTATATTTTCTTGGTAATATTTTGCGACCTCATTGCAAGGACAAATACTTAAATTTCAGTTCTTCGAACCACCAAACATTGTTTGTCAACAATTAATTAAGCTTTATTAGCATGGCTTGTGATTGGGCTAATCTTATGTCGTTCTTAAGGACTTATGGTGACAGAATAAAATCAATAGTGCTGCTCCCATGGAGAATATACTGTTACAAGCTGACGAAATGCGCGAAGAAGGAGAAAACGTTGGCGACGCTTCACAAGGAGCCTCGTGCCAGCCTAGTTGGTTTAGCGAAAGAAATAGTCTGATAGACGCTGGATCCTTCATGCTGGATCCTTCTTTTGGTCCCGCTCTCAGTCGGATATATAAGGGATGGGTTGCCGTAACCTGGCAGTCAGTTACTTAGTTTTTTTCCCTTTCGGAAGAGAAGCATCTCGCTGGCCTAGCAGATTACTTTTCCTGCTTGTTATTAGTGAGCTTACGTTTGCTGTTAACATTGCATTATTGCGCTCGCTGTGATTTACTGTTTGATGTGCTATACGATAGCTGTTTTGCAATCTGTGTTTATCGTGCATAAGGCTTGTATTTACGCTGTTAGTGACTGTTGACTGCTGGATTGTGTTTATCTGAAGTTTTACTTTATCACGGCATCCTGTAATACCTGTAAATAAATTTGTTTGTGCTGTCCTCCAATAAAGTTCATTCATTCCGAACCTGCTATGCTAAAAACGTAACAATATGTTTTTCTGCTTCATCAACAACCCAATTGCCATAAAAAAGTTAATGATTATAATTGATAATTATTTATTATAATTAAATTCGCAATTAAATTCTTAAATTCCTTTATTTAAACATAAAATTATTTTTTGTACATTCTTTTGTCGATTAGTTTGGAAATGTTTATTACCTCCAAAGGAGATGACTTACTGCCTGTAATAATTTATGTTGTAATAAATAAGAATGAAAAATGAAAAGACGAGACTATATACCTCTATCGATACTTGCATGTATCTTTCATTTCTTTTATTTATTATCATGTGCCATGTGATGTTGTTTTGGGAATTAGGTTTTTTGGCGTCAACAAAAAAACGTGGGCAATGAATAAAGCGGAAATGATACGTCTTACACTTTCTTCCGATGAAGCCCTGAAAAAAATATATATATATTTGTAATTTTTAAAAAAAATCTTGAATCAGATTTATCTGTGATATATTCCTGTAAAAAATGTATCGGGATAAATGTGCGTTTACCATATCTGCTTCAACATTTAAAAGCATTCATAGATTATTCAAGTAAAAAAAATCATTTTAAATTAATCGTTTGTATTCGTGTAATATTTATGACATCAAACGGTGAAAACAATTGGAAAATAAGGCTCTTACTTTATATAACTAGTTCAATCCAGATAGAACTGGTTTTCACCGAAATGATCTAGAAATTTCCACGTTTGTTTACAAAACTTTCACTCTCCCTTCAAACTTATAAAGCATTTTATGTAACATTTGTGACCTCAAATGGTAAAATCGACTGAAAATTGAAAGTTTTTTTTTACTTTATATAACTAATTCAAACCGGATAGAACTGGTTCAGACCGGAACGATCTAGATATTTCTTTCCACATTTGGTTACAAATTTTTCGCTCGCTATTCAAACCGACATAGAATATTATGTAATGTTTGTGATGCCAAATAATGAAAACGATTGGAAATTAAAATTTTATTTGTAAAAAAATATTTAAGGACTTGAAAAATACTGAGAGATATAAAAAAAATTGGTACATTTAATTCTAGTCAGTTGCGCAGTTAAAATGTCTACCATTTAACAAATATTATTTGAATAAAATGGAAATGATCGGGTAAAGTTCCTTCAAAAGGGGTTACCAGAATTTTTTTTAAAATTTTTTTGTCACATGTTCGGAAATTGAAAAAGTATAAACAGAGTTATGGTCAAGACAAGATAGCATTTTATGCCAACGACTTGACCTGTGCGGACGTCTTTTTCTGCGCTCTTCGAACCCCATTGGAATCAAAGTTTAAACATTATAAATTTTCAACGTTTGGGCAGAAGATGATGGTTATCTTTTAGGGTAATACAAGAGATTTCTTTAAATAAATAAAATTTATATAAAAATGTGGCACATGATACATTAAAATATGCATAGAAGATATCAATTTTTTAATTTTTTTTATCACGTCAAAACATGATGTTGTTTTGGGGATGAAGGCTTTGGCGACAACGAAAACTCATGAGAAATGAATTGAAATTTTACTATCATCATGAGCATCTCATAAAACCAGTTTTTAAAAATGTGTTGCCATAGCGTTTACAAAAGCTCTGATTTAAATAAATAAATAAATTATTACAGCAAATAAAACCTAGAAAAAGGTCATTTTGAGCACGTTATTATATGAAATGAAACAAATAAGAAATGTGATATTTTTTTTAACAATAAAGACAAGACACAGTTTTTTTTATCGCTTGCAATACTAAAGTTGCTCATTTAAAGAAACAATTAAAATGAATAAAAATATAATTTAACTTGCATGAGCACTTGGTGCTTCAATGAGGGTTAAATGGGATTCGCTTTTTTTTCCACAAAAATGCGTGGACAAGGAATTGAATTTTTAACTTTCATCTTTCTCATAAATAGGCCTCAGAAGACTCAAAAATATTGATAAATGGCTGCAATTTCGAAATAAAGACCTTTTTAATCTCCAATTTGCCACTTTTTATTGAGATGACTTTTTAAAGCTTTTTTACATTTATGAAAGCTTTCTTCAAACTTGAACAAAAATCTTTTTTAAAAAAAATAGTTTAAAATATTTGATTAATTAATACGTTTGCAAAATCTGCCACTTTTGGTTGAGATGTTTTCATCAAACACCAATAAAAATCTTTTATTAAAGCAGATTAGATTGTTTAATTAAGTAAAAAGTTTTCAATAATTGGCTGTTCAAGAAATTATGTTCTGACATGATACATTGAAATATGCACAGCGGATTTCAATTTTTAGTAATTTATTTTTTTGTTTTGTTGTGAAATAAAGAAAATGAACGAAAGTTCAGGAATGAAAGATGAAATTAAGGTTAGTTTTGAAGTAGCTTGCTTTATATCTCTCTAACAGATCCTAGCGTCGTAATGCTTTAAAAATGAAGTTAAAAGCATGATATCTACACAACTATTTTATTAGAAACTACTTTAATAAAAGCAAATAATAGTATTTGACTTAAACGCTAAGGCAATTTTATTGTCTTATGTTATCTCAAAGTAGAAACGTAAAAGCATGTCTTGTGCTGCCATCTCCTAGCTAAAAAAGCAACGTATGAAAATATTCAACTTTTTTTTTTGATAAATAAAATTGTTTTTCAAACGAAAAAGGAACCCAAAAATATTCTAAGTAGAATTAAAACGTATACTAATCTAAGTTATTCTTTAAAAATAGTCTCTTAACTAGGTAATTATGAAAATATTAAAAAAAATTTCATGTTAAAAGTTTTACAATGGAAATAACTGTAGACTTGTAAAGTATAACTTACAAGTTACTTTTAACTATATTGTTTATTAATATAACATGAAAAGCAAATTATTTTCTATGCTTAATACGCATTTATTCTTGAATTTTTATTTTTTGTAACCAACAAACGAATATTATTTATTTTTTGTATATTGAGTAGATTTCTATTTAAAACTTGCTTTTAACAACAAGCGTTTAAAATTTTTCCCCCTTTATTACAAAATTAGTTAATTATAAAGAAAGGTTTAACTTCAATGGAGAAAGATTTTTTTTTGTTATAAAATTAGGTTTGTAAAAGTATATTATCTTTCTTTAAACTTAAAATTTTGTTTTCTTATATTCTTGAGTTATTTTTTTATTGAATTAAGGAACACAACTTTTATATGGAGTAAAAAAATTGTAAAGCTATGCCAAAAGATTTCACTAATATATTTTACGAGAACTTTATATTCCAACTCTGCAATTTTTGTTCAGTTGACATTAATTATATTTCAATTCAGCAAGCAGATCATGAATATTAGTGTGATTTAATCATTTTAATTTTCAAATTAAAATTTGCCGCGGAACAGATAAAAGTCACGTCTAAAAATCAGGTGCGTCAGTTAGGTTCACAGAAGAATGAATATAACAAACACAAATCTCCAAAAGTGATAAATCTCCTGAAATTTAATAATTATTTGTTATGGGAACCATTCAAATTACAATAAAAAGATTTTAAAAAGTTTTATTGAAATTTCTAGTACGCATTAATCCTGACGTTCTAACTTGTAATTCAAGGTTATTTAATCAAATTAAACCAATACTTCTGTAAGAATTTGCTAATTTATGTCAAAAGAATTTCTTAATTTCTATGTTATATCTTTCCATTTTAAACATAATTATGGCCTACATGCTATTATATATTTCAAACAAAACTGTATTTAACGTTTTAGAGAAAAGGCGTCAAAACTTTTTTTGTCGCATTTGATTGGTTTTGATCTAGAATTTTTCTATCTTCACATTGAGCCGTATTTAATAAATTCGAACAATTATATGAATATTTTTATCTCTAGTCTAAAATAAACATTTTGTGCAACTTAAAAAGGTATATTTTAGTTTGCTGAGCTATATTTGCTTGATTCCCTTTGTTCAGTTTAGTCAATGATAAAGATTGTCCATAGATAATTAAATGTGGTGGAAAATTCAAAAGATTGTTGAGTGTCCAGAAACAACAACTACAAAAAAAAAAGATAGCAAAAATTGCAAAACATCTGGACTGAAAATTTAACGTATACGAAGAATAGAAACTAAATATCAAT
The DNA here is from genome assembly GCA_026289955.1 of Argiope argentata. NCBI lineage: Eukaryota > Metazoa > Arthropoda > Arachnida > Araneae > Araneidae > Argiope > Argiope argentata. The sequence goes on from JAOUZG010005735.1 coordinate 16,417,220, forward strand.
ATTGAGGAATTCACTTAGGAAGACATTTTATAAAAATATATAAATAATATAGGATACAAATAAACAATATAAGGTAATTTTTTTGTATAAATAATACGAAGGAAAATTTATTTTTAATTATCATTCATTTTTAGGAATATTGTAGAGTCCTTAAATAGGATTTTTTCTTTAAAAATCACTAAGAGCTATTGGGAACAAAGCTGTTAGATAGAATAAAAAAATTAATTAAAAATAAAATATGTTTCGGAAACATTGAAATAACAGCAGAATGAAGAATGTGCAAGTGAGTAAAATTTTAAAAAGTGTAGCACAACATGAGATTGAAGAGAAAAAAAGTATTATAAAATTCCACTTTTCAAAAATATAAAACAAATAAAATCAAATAAAAGAGTTTAAAAACAAAATAATGTTTTAACAAATTTAAAGCGCAATCTTTCCTCTCAAACAACACAACTCAAATTTTTTAGCAAAAGATTTTGAAAATTATTAATTTGGAAGAAGTTGGGAAGATTATTTATAAAATTGTTTATTATCATTGTTGTTATAAAATGGATAAAGTGAAATTGATTGCCATTCTCTAATGTCGGAAAACATCATGTTATTGACAGAATTTTCATAATTTCGTATTGAGTTGGGCAGAGTTGTTTGTTTGAATTTTGTGCTGGTAGTTTTTGCTATCGCAAATTTTCCTTCATATTTTTGAAATAACAGACAATCGCTAGTTATTAAACTAGATAATCCTGGGTGGAGAAAAAAAACCGAGATCCACAGATTTTGTCTACAGCAGAAAACAAAAATATTGGGGAAAAAAAGAGAGAGAAAATAGCGCAGGTGTGTTTATGGATCAAAACTCTGTTGCAGATGTTTTAGAATTCTTTTTTTTCTATTTCTCTCTGTTCAATCTTCGTGAAATCAGAAAGCCAAGGAAATGAAAATGGAAGTATTTCCAAATGTTTCGGGTAGTGTTTTCAATAATGAAAGGACTTTTTGTTCTTAAAAAAGAAATGGAAGAAACCCCCCGATATTTTCGAACTTTGCTACAGAAGGAACAAGTTGGAAAGAAATCAATCCAAATTTATGAAGTTTTTGATTAGTGGAAGAGATACCAGTATTGTTATAGCAAAGCATCCATTTTGAGATCAATTGGATGTTTTTTATCTATAGTTTTTGTTGTTGTTGTTGGGAAAAGTGATTGCTGTATTTTCTCCATTCTTTAGTGTTGTTTTCCATTTCTTCTTTTAAGAGATATTTGTATGTCTTTCTGAAGGATTTATTGGAAAAACAAAGAAGGTGTGGTTTTATCTAGTTTAGCTAACGGCCTTTACTTTTTCAGGTAAGCCGGCTCGACCTGATATCCGTAGCAATTCCAGAGGATTAATTAAATATGTGAAAATTACTGGATAAAAGAGATTACTCTACATGATTTATCATATGTATTTTCAAGGCTTTTAAGGTATGTGATTGCGTTTGGGATTTTTTTTAAAAAAATGTTAGAAAATAATTACATTTTTGAATATTTTCATAAAAATGATTGAAAAAAACATCTATCAGACAATAATACAGAACAGGTAAGTCGATATTTTGTTTATAAATTGGAGAAAAAGGCCTTCTTTGGTCAAAAAAATTTCCTGGTTTAGAAGTTTATCAAATGATTTGTTTAAAACTTTACAGATAGCTTAAAAAATTTATTATATAGCTTCTAAACTAAAACTTAATTTGTATTTCTATCCATTCATTAAATATTGGGGTTCGACTGATAAAAAACATGAAAATTCCTTTTTTTAAAAAATAGTGAACCACCAAAACAACTACAAAATATTTCTGAATGAAATTACTTATTCTCTAGTTCAGGAACTGCAGAAATTATCGAGAAATTTTTATACTAAATTTGAATATAATTTATGCAATAAATTTTAATTTACGATGTTTTTTTGTAATTTTTTTTAGCAAAGATTAAAATTTGAGTAAATGGTTTTGAAAAAATGTAAAATAGCCATAAAACATATGTAAATTCAAACATAAAAATCAATATAACATCCTCCCTAAAATAGGCATAGGAATAAAATTCTAGAGATTTTATAAAGAAACTTGTTCAAACATTAAGAGAAATGATTTTTAAAAAATAGTATTTTCACAAAAAAATCGAATTTTCATTCTATTTTACCCATTTTAAGACATTAACTATTCCTGAGTATAAAGTTTATACTCAGGAAGTATAAAGTGAGTTTTGCTTAAATTCAAAATTGCAAAATGAAATTTCGTTTTTGTGAGAGGCTGCATAAATAATTTTTCATCGTTCGGATTATTATTGTTATAATTTGTGTTGTACCAAAACCACCTTGACTTATAGTTGTGTTGATAACTATTTGAGAGGATTTTTCTTTGTTCTTTGCTGGCATCTGTTTTGATTGTAATATTTTTCTTCCAAAAAGAAGTTATGAGAAACAGAATTTTTTAAAATTATTTCTTTTGAATTTTTTTTATTTTGACTAGTTAAATAATTAAGTGAAAGATAGCTTTGTAAAGATATTCTTGAGAGGGATATGAAGAATAACTAAAGTACTAAAAATATTGAGTTTGGGAAAAATATTTTAAAAAGATTATTGAAGAGTAACAAGTTTCATTAACATCGGAGTTTAATAAAAGTCACTTAATTAAAGTCTAGATCTGAAATAAAGCCAAAAGAGATATACACTTTACATCAAAACTGGAAACCAAGAAATTATACCTGTATTATAAAGATAATTGAACATGTTCACAATAAAGACATCGAGGTCCAATTGATAAATCCGTATCAAAACATTTCTTATTGTCAGGAAACTAACGTGTGCCTATAGTAAAGTAACTACGCTTGATTTACTGAGACAAATAACAACGCTTTTAGGGACAAAATAATTATATTAACAAGGAGATAGGCTAATGTTCCATAAGAAAAAAGTACACTAAACTTTAATAAAAACTCAAGAAAAGTTTCATGGCATTATATGTAAAATTGGTGAAGATATTTGCATAAACAATTCTGAATTTTACATAATTTGAAAAAGGTATCTTCCAAAAATTGAAAAATTTATTCTCCAATATTGTCAGACAATTTTCCCAAGCTAGGCAAATTCAAGGGATAACATTTTTTTAAATACATTACGAATAATACATTTTTGAATTGTTATTCAGTTTCTTATTGTTGTAATTATTTTTGTAATTTCCTTCAGGGACGTTGTAATCTGTTTTATATCATCGTAGGCACTTTACAATGGGTGCTCTGTGGCTATGCGAGACGCCATTTTGAGTTTAAAGAGTTTAAAAAGACTTTATCGAGTTAAAATGACTTTATAAAGTTTTAAGAGTTTAAAACACGTATATTATAGTTCCCATATCAAGAAGAAAGGTCATTTTAAAGTCATCTACTTCACCAATAAATGTGTTATTGTCGCTACTTATGGCACTTGCTATTGGACAAGCTGCGCTGATGATACATCAGTAGATTTTAAGCTGAATGAGCGTCTCTTGTTTTTGGAGTAGCGTCAACTAGGGCCAAGAGTACGACTTAGCGACACACTCATCACATTCGCTTGCCCGGCTCCTTTTTACAGGGTGGGGGTGCGGTCACAGTCACACATATCACAGATAGCACAAAGAAGAAAACCCATCCCCGAACCGGCACTCGAACCCGGGCCTCCCAGAACATGAAGAAGACGCTCTACCTCTGTGCCGGAAAGCCGGCACCATTAAATGTATAGGCAATAAGCCATTATCGGCGTATTTAGTACCTAATAAAGTGAAGCATAACTTTCTTATAGTTTAAATAGAGGGCTTATGGAACGAATATACTCTGTAGAAGAACAATTATAGCATCCCACTGGCTCTTTACTCTCAAAACTTTCTTTAGTTTTGCAGTTCTTGTATTTTTCAAAATGTTTCTCTTCTTTTTATTTTATTGCGCCTATAATAAATGTCGAATTCTTTTTATCGAAGTGAGGAGTTTATTTTTGCAGTCATCAGAAGCGGACTTAGCTTTTCGTCATATTAGCTGCTGCTACTAATCTAAAGTTTTGGAAAACATTTCCAGGGATTTACATTTACTTTTAAGGCCATTTGGATCTAAAATATTTTACCCTTTTCTTGAGAACTCGATGTTTTATTTCATTAGTGATAATTAAATCACATAATTGTGTAAAAGTCTGCGTTGCTAATTCTTTAAGCTTCTTTTGGGAATGCTGTTGTTTTCTTCTGTTCCGCTTTACAATGGAAGAAGGGGTGGAGTAGCTTGGGAAGGTAAATCATAGACACTTTCCGACTCGTCACTAAGGAACATGAATTAACCATAAAACTGAATGACTCAACCGTTGCAACAGAAACAATGACGGGAACTGTGGTTGAGATCTAAAGACCATCACCGGTCATGGTACAACCCTCCCCATAGGAAGTATGTCCCGTCGTCGATGGGAGGAGTGTGGGTACCTATTAGTGTACCCGCAAAGGTTGTCTACATCCAACCACCATACCGGGAGCATCTCATCCTCAATTATGAGGTTCCCAATTGGAGGAAAGCTTCTGATGGTAGGGATCCCTGATCACCCGAAGGCAGAAGTCTGACTTCTAGCTCACACACGTCTCAAACCCTTTTTACAGGGCGGGTATCCTTCACGCATTTCATTTATTCATCTACAGATCATAATTTAAATCTGGAACATAGAATGATCATGTCTGAACCACTAACCTTAGTGGTATTATTCTCGTCATGAAGGACTTTGTGACCACGGCAGATTTAACATGCGCCAGCCATCACACATACAGGGGGTCTTGGGCCGGCGAGTTCGAAATCGCAGCCCTAGGGATGTGAATACAACACTCTTAGCAACTAGGCTATACCAGTTTTTACTTTTGAGAATAAGCTCTTAATTCTCCTACAGAATCTTTTTATCTCATGTTGAGGCGAATCTGCTTAAACATTTCAGCAGACAATCTGTACCTTTTCAACTTAGTCTATTTTATTTATTCGAAATCCTCAGTCATTCTTTCGGACTCTATAGAGATTAGTTGGGCCATGACGTTGGAAAATAAACCGATGAATTGTGAAATGAAAAACCCATAAATAAAGGATAATTTTTGCTCCTTTCACTTGCTGTTGACGCTACATAATTATTTCTAAGTCTGGATTTGAATAATCACACTTGAACAATCTCAGAATCCCTCGTCATCTCAGAATAAGAAATATTGTACTTTCAAGGAGCAGAATATTCTTCAAGCTCATCGATAATTATTTTCTCTTTGAAAACATATATCAATTTTAAAACTTTAACAGAACTATTAATAATAAAATAATAATTCCTACATTTTAATAACTTTTGTTTTTTAAATATATCCTTTATATTTTATTTACAATTTTAAAAAGAATAATATGTTTTCTGAGGTCTACTGTCAATTTTAATAGGTAGCATATAGGAAGTTTCCGTGGTCATAAATATACATATGTATATAATGATGAAAATTAGATAGTCACAATCGAAAATTTGAGAATTGGCCCCCTAGATCGTATGACTTAACATCATTGTATTACTTTTTATGCGGTTATTTGTGGTCAGAAGTCAATGCTAACAAGCCCATAAAGCTTGCCTGCATAGAAGCCAGAAACTACACGGCATCAACAAAATTCAGTCACATTTGTTAAAAATGGTCATGGAAAATTTCGACAAAACAGAGCATATGTGGCAGAAAAATTTTGGAGGCCATTTATTGATTTCATCATAACATCATGCTGTGTACTGTGTTACATTTCAATAAAAATATAATAATTTAAAGAAACAAAACTGTGTGTTTATTTAAATTCAAACCTAGCATTAATGTGTTGTTCTGTCTTGCAAAACTAATCCTAAACTATCAGTTGTCAAACGGGTTTTTTACAAAGGTTGACAACACATAACTGCACGAATGATGGCAAATTAAAATCTTGTGTTAAGCAAAGTAAAGGTTTTTAACTTTCCACCAGAAGCAAAAACAAGAAAGTCGAATTTCGTGTTTTCATGTTGCAAGTAATTTTAACAAGACTAATATACAGCATAAAACTATGCTTCTTTTATTTCATCTTATTAAATAAAAGCAAAAAATTCTCCGCATACTTATTGATTATCTCATTATTGATTATTTTATTGTTAACCCATAAATGTGTTAATCTTTACAAATATATTAATGGTGTTAAAGCTTATTGAAAAAAATATTTAGACTTAATTTTTTTGTTAAAATTAGTTAACTAAATCATTTATCAATTAAAAAAATGTTATAATTAATTAATTATTAAATTATACAAGATTAATTCCAAAATACAAAAAAAAAATGCATGAGATGCATTTATTCATAATTTAGAATCAAGGATTAAAAATTCATTCCAAGATTACAATTCAAGCAAAGTGACTGTTAAGAAAAAACATTAAAAATTAAAAATTATGACTTAAGAAAATTAAATAATAATTAAATAGACTTATCAAAAATGCCGAGCAAAAAAAAAAGAAGTTATTCAATATTTAATCGTGCATCTGGAGCAATTTTTTAAATCTTTTGTTTAGAAGTTTTCAAAATACTTCCATTATTACTTTTTTAATCGCCTTCATGTCTTAATTTTTCAAAGATAACAGATAAAGAACGGATGTTTTTAAAGGCAATCGATATTTAAGACATCAATTTATTTTTGAGAAAAATAAGCTCCATAATACCAGGTTAAGAATAACAACAATAACAAAAAATCTTCAGAGCTTTAAATTTGTGACGAACATTATTTCCAGAAATCGTTATAAAAATCCTTTCATGAAATTGTTTTATTTGTATGATTATTTTACAATAATAATGCAATGGAACCTTAGATACAGACATATTCAACAGTTCTATTATGCTCTTTTAATAAAAGAGCTATACTACTTTCCCGAAGCCGGTTTTCTGGCACAGAGGTAGCGCGTCTTCCTCGTGTTCAGGGAGTCCCGGGTTCGAGTCCCGGTTCGGGCATGGTTGTTCTTCTGTGTGCGATGTGTGAATGTGCCCCCCTGTAAAAAAGGGATGTGCAAGCGAATGTGGTGAGTGTGTAGCTAACTCGTGTTTTGAAAAATAGTCATTATGATAGCAATCGAAATTGAATACTAATTTTTTCAGAACAGAAATATTTTCCATCCGCGAATTGTGATTGATAAAAAATTAGTTAGAAGTATTTTCCAACTAGACATGAATAGGTTTTAAAAATAAAACAGAGATGAATGAACTGAACCTAAATTAATATCATATTGCTATCTTCAGAAATCACCTTTAAAATTTTTTAAATCATGTGGCAGATGCAAAGAAAATAGTAAATTTTGCATCAATTAAGATCTTGACCACAGAATGTAAACCGAAACCTCTACCAACAAGATTCAATGTTAAGCATTAATTCTTACCCTTGTCATGAAAAACATACAAATGACCATAAAATACTGACGCCATTCCGTTATCTTATCTTATTTCCGCTCTTATGACCGTATATTTCCGTAATTCAAGAAAGTGGGCAAGTAGAATAATTTTTTTAAAAAAATCGGAAGTTTGATTTCAGAATGCAATGTATAAGATATAAGAGGAAAGAAATAAAATCGTTCATTTATTTCAAATTTCTGGTATCGAAACAATTCTAATTTTAAAATAAATTTATGTAATTATTTCAAGTTTAATTTCGCCGAAAAATCAATCTTCATCTTCTTATCACATTGTAACGATTAAATTTTTTTTTAAAATTGAAATTTGCTATTTTAAATTTTATGTTATCATGTGAGAACATTATTATTTGTAATACATTGTTTGTATTAATTAATTTAAATCATTAACTAATTTAAACAAGTTTGAAATAATCACGTGATTATCAGAATACGCATGCGATATATCGAGAATCTGGTACATGATGGACATTCGTGCCAAGTTATAACTTTTTGTTGAAGATAGTCGCCAAATACGATAACCGTCTTTACATTTTCTAATAATCCTAAAAGTAGAAAATTAATGCCCCAAAAGCGAATAAATCGCCAATTTTCTGCCCGTATATTTTATGGTCAACGTTTTTAAGTTATCGCCTTTATATGCATAGGAAAATGCAAACCGACGGATGATCAATCTTTTAAATGATTTGGTTCAAATTTTGTTGTTGTATTGTCGTTAGTGGCACTTGCCATGAACAAGCTTTGCTGAGGCAACATCGAGTTTAAGCCGAAAGGAGCGCCCCTTGTTTTGCAGTACCGCCACCTACGACTTAGCTACACACTCATCCCAGTTGCTTGCACAGCTCCTTTTTACAGGGAATCCCATTCATACACCTTACAGATAGAATATAGAAGAATGACCATGTCCAAAAAGGGACACGAACCCGGGACGCCCAAATCACGAGGAAATCGCGCCACACCTATGCCAGGACACCGGCATTTTAGCGAATGTTTAAAGAAAAACATATTTTACCATATAAAGCAATTTTTTTCCTTTCTGTGGGAAAATATATCATAATATAGTGGAACCTCGCTTGACGTAAATAGTTTTACCTCAATATTACTCATAATGTGAAACAATCTTTAAGCGAAATTATCTTTTGAGCAGAAATCCATGAAATTACGATAAAATCTATTACGATAAAAATAATAAAATAAATGTATAATAATGTATTTTGTTATCATACATTTATTACGTAATTTAAGGTTTTTTTTTAAAAAAAAAAAAGGAAAATTGTGCATAGACATTTCTCAAGCCCCACTTCGAAATTTGGCGAAAATGAGAAACAGTATTATCGTTAAATGAGTTTGTAGTGCGCTTCGCTATTTCCATATCAGGAGATAAAGTTGCAGCAAACTTGTACAGTTTTTATTCAATAATAGTAAATAAAAAATAAAATAGAATAATACATATTTTTTTCAACAATACTTCTCATTTTCTTAGATGTTGGGTTTAAAAACTAACAAAGAATAAAAAATATTAAATGGAATTTTTTGTATACATCCAATCTCCATTAAATTTTGTTCGTTATTTTAATAAAAGTTTCAAAAGATGTTGCTTTTATTTCTGAAATTATGTTTTAATAATTATTGATTTGTAGAAATTTGAGTTATCACTATCTTTGATATGTCTAAACAAACGCTAATGAGGCACTAAATGATGGAAATAAGTTTAATTAATAGAACCACTTAAAATCCTGTTACACCAATTCACTTAAGATTGGCAAGTAATTGATAGTACTAATTTTTGATGATTAAATGTAATTTAATCATCAATAAATGATTAAATCACTTAAAAATTTGCTGAATCAATTCGATTAAGTAAAATATACTACAAACTATAAATTATCATAAAGAATGTAATCATAATTAATATTTTTTCAAAGTCACCCATTTTAATAGCAATATAAAGAACATCTAATGATTGAAGTGCATGATAACAATCTGATTTTCTCTTTAGGCAAAAATAGTATTATCGTGGTTCATTTAAGATTTACATCTGCAAACTGCTATGAAATAATGTACATTTATTTCATCATGGGCAGATTGCGATTTAAAACACAAGAACTATAAATTTTTTTTTTAAAAAATTAAAACTTGTTTTGACATTTTTGGCCTTTGCAAAATTGATACGTTTTTTTTTAACTCTCTCATATATAAAGTATAAGAAGAGAAAGTAAAGTAATGGTTAAAAAAATCGAAATTTAGATTTTAACTAATTTTTGTTTCATACCTCCTTAAATAAAAAAAATTCATTTTTGGAATCAGAAATTATAACTCAAGAATATCAATAATTCATTGGAATAATTCAAGAATATCAATTATTCTTTGGAATAGTTCAAGAATATCAATTATTCATTGGAATAATACAAGAATATCAATAATTCTTTGGAATAGTTCAAGAATATCAACAATTCATTGGAATAGTTCAAGGATATCAATAGTTCGTTGAAATAGTTCAAGAATATCCATAATTCATTGGAATAATAAAAGAATATCAATAATTCATTGGAATAGTTCAAGAATATCAATAATTCATTGAAATAGTT
>JAOUZG010005735.1:16434423-16444494 GCA_026289955.1 Argiope argentata
CCAGTGTGAATTTGTGAATACAAAAGTAATGTTTATTATATACCCCAGTGTGAATTTGTGAGTCCAAAAGTAATTTTTGCTATATGCCTTAGTGTGAATTTGTGAGCCCAAAAGTAATGCTTACTATATATCCTTGTATGAATTTGTGAGTCCAAAAGTAATGTTTACTATATATGCTAGTGTGAATTAAAAATCAAATTTTTTTTACTATACTGCCGAGTGTGAATTCTAGAATCAAAAAATAATTTTTCTGAAAAACCTTATCATCGAATTTGAAAGACCGGTGGCTTTACCTTAATAACCAGTTCTCTTTCTTGAACTAATAGTATAAAAGTTGTAATCTTTTTAAATATATTTCATAAATGTTTATTTTTTTCTCGTGTACCGCTTTACAACGTAAGGTGGGATGCAGTAGCTTTTGAGGGTATGGAATTCTAAGCACTTAGAGGTAGAAATCTGACTTCTAGCTCACACACATCACAAACCATTTTTACGGGGCTGACTTCATTCATTCATCCTCAGATCGTAATTTAGATTTGAATTAGATAATTATCACCTCTGACCCAGTAACCCCCTTGGTATTATTCTCCAAGGGAGAACTTTATGACCAAGACAGATTTAACGTCCACCACACATGGAGAGTCCTCGGATGGCGGGTTCGAACTCGCTGCCCAAGGGATACGAATCCAACGCCCTAGCAACCAGGCTATCCCGGTACATAAATGTTTAAATTATTTGTTTAAAAGACATATTAATTGAATGATAAATAAATAAAATCAATACAAAATTCCTTTTGCTTTTTTATTAAAATTATTTTCCCGCCACTTTATTAAAACCGATTACCTGATATGAATTCAATAACTTCACTTTGTTACCAATAAAGTTAAAATGCAGATTTGTAATTCAATATGAACAGACGAATATAATATTCAAAGCTCAATAATCTTATGTAAAACTTGATTCACGTAACTGCGTTTACTTAAATTCACCTAATGTCAGTAAATTGATTCAATTCAGAATTAATAAAAAGTTCAAATGGCTTTGAAGTTGAAATATATATTATTAGTATTTTGGATCAAAGAAGTCCAGTTGCCGGCATTTGATATTTAAGCTTCTTATATCAGAGTTTCAGACAACTAATCTGAAATGTTTTCAGTTCCGTATGCGCCAAGGATTAGTATAAGATGCTCTAGATGTTAAATCTCAAAAGCTTCGACATTTCCTTGAGACGCACAAAAGCATTTAGTTTTGGAATTAGAAATCGGAAATATAGTCTACTGGACGAAGATCAGAGATTTATCTGATAATATTTGAAGATGTAACAGCTGGTATTAAGACAGATACGTACGCGCCATGCTTAAGAATATAAGTAGATTTGAGATCAGACAAGAAATAAATTAATTCTGGTGATATGGATTCTCAGAATATATTTTATTAAATATAATTAAAAAACTATTCTTGTCATCCTGAATCTAAATATTAGAGTTATTAGTGAACAGTAGCAGTATTCAACCTTATTTAAAGTTATATTTTGAAAATGAAGAAATTCTTTTCATGTCTCACAGTTGACATAAAAAAATAACTAACTACCATGCTAGGACTAATGTCTCTACGGAATATGAACCGATTTTTGAAGATTCTAATTAGTATTTTTCAACTGAAAAGATATTACTAATATAAGTTTCTGAGTATATACAACTTACTACTAAACAACATCTCAATATTACTGAAAATTAATTTCTTCATTTTCGACTTCTTTGTCAGCGGTATAATAATGTTAAGCTTATATTACGGACATATGGACGATAAAAGAAAAGAGAAAAAGAGTAAAACTAAACAAGTGGATAGAGTTGAGTTGAGTTAAGGCCCATATTGGGATATATGGTAACGAAAAAGCGGATCAATATGCAAAGATGGCAGCACAGATAAAGAGTGTGGATATAATTGTCCCAAATTAAATGGAGTCTTAAAATGGGAACTGAGAGAAGAAATTAAGCTACAATGATTTGACAGATGGTATATGTCCAAAAAAGGAAGAGTAACTTACGATTTTATTCCTAATCTGGAAATAAAAATAAGGAGATACCATCCACTGGTAATCCAAATTATATTAGGACATGGAAGATTCCCTGCATATTTCCAAAGATTTGGAAGAATGCAGGAAAATAAATGCATATGTGGAGGAATCGGTACTGCTTACCACTATATAAAGGAATGTACAGAAATCTCCGATCTTAGAAAACATCTGCAAGTTAAAAATAACTGATGGTTCCAAGTAATCTTAGGATTCTGAAGGACATAATGTCTAAAATTGCCAGTTTTTCCCCCAACTATTTGAAAGTGTATAGAGGAGTAGGTGGTCAGTATTTCACCACTTTGGGGAAAATTTTCTCGAAGAGGATATCTATTCGACAGATTCGGTCGATGTAAGATTGGATATTGCTACAGCCCACAGTCGGCCACACCAAATCCTGCCTATGCTGCTACGTTCAGTTGTGGCGGGGTGGTCGGCTGTACAGAAGAAGAAGTTTATGTTACACCAGGGATGCATATTTCAGTTTTTAATTATTCTTACCTTAAAATTTTTAATTTTAATTAATACGAGGGCAAATCAAAAAGTCTTTGTGCCTATTTGCGTCAAAAACAGGTGCATACAGGTATTTACAAATATACGTAGTGTACTTCGTCCTTACATTATTTCTCCACAAGTCACCACACCGGTTCAGATATTTGTCCTATCGCAGCACTAAATTAGATATCCCCCTGTGGTAGAATTCTTCCGGCTGCCTATGGAACCACCGTCGGACCGTGTTCTTGGCTTCTTCGTCATATGTGAATCTCTGCCCTGCCAGAAACGTTTTCAGTGGATCGAAAACCTGAAAATCACTAGGGTCAAGGTCTGGACTGTAAGGTAGGTGTTCCAGATTATTCCAGTGAAATGACTGGAGCTTAGTGATGATTTAGACTGTCCCATGTGGCCTTGCATTGTCGTGTAGGTTGTCGTGTGTCGTAACCACGTTGTCCTTTTTGAAACTCACGACACCACCATTGAATACTTCTCAAAGAGAGACACTTTTCCCCATACGTGGGGGTGCATTTCCCCGTGAATTGCTATGGGTGTTTGTCCCTTGCTCCATAGAAAACGAATAACACTTCGCTGATCATAAGTTGTGGACGTCTGAAGAACAACTGCCATTTTAAATGACTGATAGCAGCACCGCTCATCGGAGAGAAAGGCAGATACGGCTGGTACGGTTCAAGGAAAGCTCACTGCTGGGAATGTATATGTTCGCTTTGTATTCACAGCCGTATTTTGGCTAAAAAAATAGGCGCAAAGACTTTTTGATTTGCCCTCATATTTAAATTATACATAGGGAATATTTTTATTTGAATTGAAATGATGTATAAAGATAAATTTTGCTGAAATAAGAAATATTTTAGTTAATTAATGTTAATTAAAAATTATCGGTTTTTGTCTACAAAAAGTCTTATTAATTCTATAGTTGAGTCTTTTTTTGTCTGTGATCACTAATTTTTTAAAAGAATTAATTATGCTTATGTTTTAAATAAAAAACAATTCTCTCACTTAATACAGGGCATTTCTAAATGCCTGATAAAAGTTGTAGAGAATTCTGAAATAAGTAGATTTTGTGATGGAAAATATGAGCTCAAATGGTGAGTGTAAGAACTAGCAGGTTGAAGATTTGAATATAAGGTTTGTGAAGTATAAACTAACATTTTAATGATTAAAATTTTCACAATACCTGTCTGAGAATCTACGAATTTGAATTTCAGGGTTTATCCACCTGTTATACACCATTTTCCAACAGTTACTTTTCCATAACCGCGTGTTAACTGTAACTGGATATCTTATCTGTAACAGAAATTTGTATCTCTGCATAAGTAAAAGGCAATATTGATAATAGCTTCAATCTCAGTATTTCCTATCAACATGAAATAAAAGGCTTGGTTTTAATTTTTAAATGGTTCGCCTTATCCATCATCTCATCTACCATAGGCGTTTATAAAAGAAACTATTAGCAATAATAATTAATTATCCACAAAGGCGGCATATTATTTCATACATATTAGTAAAAATATCACATTTGTCACCCACATTTAAAGTAGAGCTGGCTTTTTGGCACAGAGGTAGCGCGTCTTCCTCGTTTTCTGTGACTCCCGAGTTCGAGACTCGGTTCGGGCATGTTTGTTCTTCTGTGGTCTATCTGTGAGATGTGGTAATGTGCCCCCTTGTAAAAAGGGATGTGCAAGCGAATGTGGTGAGTGTGTAACTAAGTTGTACTCTTGCCCCTAGTTGACGCTACTTCAAAAATAAGAGACGCTCCTTTCGGCTTAAATCTGTTGCTGTATCAGCGGAGGGCTAGTCCATGGCAAGTGCCCTTAGTAACAATGAAAAAATTTAAAGCTGACAATTTGTTTACTAACTGTCTGGTTATTAGATCGTTATTGGAAACAGTAGTGTTTAATGACCAATAGCAACAGGTGTGCCTATACGAAAAAGAGACTTTAGCAGTAGAGCTGTTATATCAAATTACAACGAGTTAAGGAGTTAGTCGATAGATGGCGAGGAAGTATACCCAATACTGCGGGTACAGTTAACTTCGTATCAATATCCTGTTATTTGGAGAGTTTTCTCTGTAATTCGTTACACCATCTAACAAACTCTCCTTGCTGTGGGGGGGGGGGAGCTCGAGGAAATAGCATGGGGAAATAGAATCTCCAATTCACAGAATGCTTGCTCCCTCTCTCATGGTATATGAGAAATCCAGAAAGAAGTTTCGAAAAAGAAGGGTACAAGAGAGCTCCATCAAACACCCTTTCACGCGGCAAAATCCACTCCATTGTAAGCCATATTCATAAATACCAAGAACTCTTCAAGACCTACAATAGTTGAGACCAGAATTCCCCTTGTGAAAATCAACCAAAATTATAACTTAAAAAGTCCCTCAAAAGGGCACATCTCATGATGGAAATCAAGACCCCCGGACATAGATGGACGCTACGTATTTCTGACTCTATAGTGATTGTTTATTTGCCATACATATGTTCACAAATTAATTTGTCAATATTTCCGCCCTTTTCAGTTGGTAATTCCCCTGTAAGTTCAACCCATAATCACCATTTGTTTCAGTATTCTTGTCCCCTCTATCCAGTTTTAACTTCAGAAAAAAATTGAACAGATTCGTGTAAGATATGAGATGGATGGCATTTTCTCTGGAAATCCCTGAAGGCTTTATCGTCTCTTTTTTCATTTTTTTCTCCTTTTTTTTCCTATTTTTTTCTCCTTTTTTCCCTTTTTTTCCTTTCTCTCATCTTGTGCTCATCCAACTGTGTAGATAAGTTAGCGTTATAGGCACCGGAAACACAAGATGGTGTTATGTAATTCGTCACATAATAGATGTTTCCAGAACAACAAAAAACAAAGTTGTTAATATTCTTTTCGTATAAGGGAAAAGGGGTTCTCAAATTTATTGCAGGATCCAAGAGATACCCAGAGAGCAGCGTGTGAGATGGTACACTATATTCTGTTGGTGTCGGCGTTATAATGCAGAACACGTAGACGGCATGGACTCTCCACTTACTGGTGAAACGTACTTTGTACTAATCTGTACTGCTATTATAAATGTGAAAGTTTGTATGGATAGATGGATGGATGATGTTAGCCAATCACGCTCGAACGGCAGAACGCAATTGGATGAAATTTAGCACAGAGATAGATTCTATAGTCTATAATAGAACATCGGCTACTATTTATTCCGGTTAATTGAGGTGTTAATTATTTATTTAAATAAAAAATAACTTTCCAGCCAAAAATCTTCATTTCTCCACCGCCACATGAATAAAACTCCAATTTGTTTTTTTCCACCATCAAGAGGTTAGGGTTAATATGTTTTCGACCATTTTGTACTTTGCGAGGTTATTAATTTTTCAGTAGCGTTATGCTTGGGTTTACATCGCAGTCAATTTTTTATGTTACGATAATTCAATCTTTATGTTCATTTCCTTTGATCTTTTCCTGCTGTACGTATTCCTTTCGTCTCCTTTTAATTTTTTGATTATATTTTTTTGCACGCATTTTACTTGACCGCATTTATTGATCCCCCCCACGCTATATTTCCATTAATTTTCTACGGCGTTCATCTCAACCTTACGATTTTAAACGCTATTGCTGTTGTTCACGCTACATTCGGCCATTTCGCCAAAATTTGGCGACAAGCTGTTTTTTTTTTGGCAAAAATTAATTTTAACAGCACTATAAGAATGCAATTCACCATAAGGATAAGGAATTTATGACATTTTACATTGTGATCAGACCGCCAGTTCTCATACATACCCATCAAAATTTCTAAGAGTGAGAATTCATGGTTAAATGCTAATCTGGAACAATCCATTATGTATGATTTTCGCAGTGCAGAAACTCATGGGAGAGAATAGTCAGATTGCCACATAAGCAATTGCTATAGAATTGTATATACACAAAACTTCTTATTACATAATGTACAGTAATGACAATGTTTGTGTACAGAGGGAGCCCAAGCGTTTGGACCAATCATCAACCTAAGAGCTTTAACAATGAAGCTATCCATTCCTTTCCTACGCCCTGGGTTCCCCATTTTAATATCAATGGTGATTATATTTTTAGTTGTATTTCGGTACATGAATTGAGAACATAGTTAAAAAAATCCTCATTAAAATTTCTTTATGTAATATTATAGACTCCTTTTTAACTAAGCACAACATTTCGATCTTGCATTTCCTTGGCTGCATTTTCGAATTAAATTTTTTAGAGAATTATATTGGCAATCCAAGTTCCGGCACCAATCCATCAACCGAGCTTCCAAAGTAAGGTATACTTTATTGATTTAAATTTAATTTCTGAATAAATAGTTTTTAATTAATAAATATTATATCAATCCTTATAAAAAGTTGAGGGAGATCTCCAAAAGAGTTGTATCCATTACCTAAACCTTAAAAATAAAAATATGAAGGTAATTTTAAATAAAATAGTAGAAAATAATTATACCTCTATTTTTTGGTATTTTCTAAATGTTCAAAAACAAAAGTTTTCAGAGACTTTTAATTATGAAACCATCAACAAATCGTAAAACAGATCGGAACCACATTGATTAACAAGCAGATTTGAAATTAAAGCTCAAGTAATTAAATAGAAAAAGTGAAAGAGGATCAGGAAATAAGAGAATATTTCAGAATGAAAATAAATATATGCTGAATGGAGCTAAAAATTAAGAAATTATGTAAAAATTAGATTTTAAAATATCATTCCTTATATGTATACATATTTACATAGTTTGAATTTCATTATTGTGGTCTGAAAACCTGAGAAATAGAAATAAAAGTAAAGTATCGTGGTGTTTAATGTCTTTAGAAGCACTGATTTTTATGCTGGCATAATAAAATTCGATACAAATGAATGCAACAGTTTCAATATCTTTTCGATCTCTTCAGCCGTTCTTTGTGTGCGTGAGCTCGTAAAAATTCAAAACATTATTTAATTGGGCAGTAAACTTGCTATTTCAGTAATGCACTTGTGCATGCTTATGCAATATTCAATTAAGTTTGGCGAAATCACCTCTAAAATGATTACCAGAATTCATTTTTAGAGGTGATTGTGAAGCATTTCCATCCTTAATGACAAACCTAAATTGAAAAGGAATAATCCAAGGCTTTTTTAATGAAATCATTCATTTACATTTTCGACTTCTATCTTTTTTGGTCGGTCATTGAAATTAACAAATAAATACTCAAAACAGCAAAGACGTGAGATTTATCAACATGAACATATTTTTAATTTAAAATACCTCTTTTTTCTCAATATTAAATACCAGAATATAATTATATTAAAAATTCACCTTCTCATGCATGAAAATTTCAAAGAAAAAGGGCCATAATCATCAGAAAATTCAAATTCGGGATTTTGAAAAATCTCAGCATATTAAGAATTGTATCGGTATGCCCCTCTGTTTATGAATACGATAGCTAAAAAGCAAATTAAGGAAGACAGATAAAATACGTGATGGGATCTTTATATCAGATTTGTTGATTTTTGTCCAATCAACTCACAAGGAGCCTGGATGGTTTTCTGTACGAGGACGAGCAAACACAAAAATTACAAAACTAAAGAGCTAAATGGGTAATATTTGGTATGCACTTTTAACATTTAATTTTCAGTTTCAAATGTTGAATGAGCCGACGTTCTGGCATAGGGGTAGCGCCTCTTCCCCGTAATCTGAGATTCCTGGGTTCGAGCCCCGGTAAGGGCATGGTTGATCTCCCTCTGTTCTGTTTGTGATTTCTGTACGTAATGGGTTGTATACTTACTTCTGTAAGACCCAGTGAGATACTTAGTGGTGCATGAGTATCTAAATGTTAAATAAAAAATGTGTGAAGTCTTTAAATAAGGAGTCCATTAGTTAATTTTTACATTTTCAGGCTTGTAAACACTCTAATTAAAATTTAAAAAAATTAATTCAAAAACAAAAAAATTAAACAAGTAAATGAAATTCTATATGTTGCCTCATAACTAAAATTTGGAATTGTAAAGCTTAATAGCCTTTGCCAACAACTTTACCAGATGGAAATATTTCATAAAGTTTAAAATCGTTTGCTGAAGAAAGTTTTCAAGTTAGGACCATATATTTCGAAGTTAAAGCGATTCCAGCTTCTGTACAAACTATTGACGCTTCAGAAAATTCCAAGTATAGGATATTGTGCGGTCTTAAAATACACAGCCGATTGAATAGATGTTAACAATTATGGGCCAAGCATTAATCAGCCAGTTTGTTCAACGTGAAACTTCTAAGGTACATTTAAATACTCCAGCTCCCATTAATGAGAGTTCTGCTTACAGAGCAAATCGTGACTCGAAGACCATAACCTCATGTGACCACATCATGCTTACGTGTAATCTTGACTGACTGAACCTTTAAAGGACTTTGGATAGAATTTATTTCATGTCCAACCGGTAGCTACATTTTCTGCTAGTAACGTTAGTACAGGGATCAACTGATACGGATGATTATTAAACTTGTTAGGCATTTTCCAAGTGATGTTCTTTGGATTTTATACTATCTTCTCGTGAAGTCACAGTTTCTAAAATCACGATGAAAAAATTGCTGGTTTTGCTCAATGATTTTTATGAGTTCTTTTTTCGGTTGTTGTTGTTTCTTATGTCACTTGCCATGGACAAGCCCTCTGATACATCAACGGATTTAAGCCGAAATAACTGCCTTTTGTTTGAAGAAGTGCCAAATAGAGCCAAGAATACGATTTTAACTACACACTCACCACATTCGCTTACACAACCCCTTTTACAGGGGGGGGGGGACTTTCACACGCCTCACAGACAGAAAGCAGAAAAACAACCATGCTCAAACCGGAACTCGAATCCGGGATGCTCAATTCACGAGGAAGACGCGCCATCTCTATGCCAAGACACCGACCTTTTATCATTTCTTATCAATATTGAGCACTATCATCTTTTCCCATTAGATCAATTAAGCTCTAAATTTAATAAATGACTCTTTTTCTTTTGTTATCTAGCACCATTTTCAAGATAACTTTAATTTGAATTGTATCACTATTTCGAAGAATCCTGAAATTTCTAATAAATAATGGTTTTTTTTAATTCTGATTTTTTCTAACAATATCAAGTCTATTTAATAATTTAACATATAATATTCAAAATAATAATAATATTTGAAATAAGGCCGAATTAGATAAGTAACATTGCGCACTTGATAAATACTCATGGAGACCAATCTGAAGAATTCTAATATTCCCAAACATACTGCAGGTATTTGACGATAGAGGATAATCAGAATAACCACTTTACTATATTTGGTATTTGACGATAGAGGATAATCAGAGTAATCACTCACCATGTTTAGTGTTTGACGATAGAGGATAATCAGAATAACCACTTTACTATATTTGGTATTTGACGATAGAGGATAATCAAAATAATCACTCACTATGTTTAGTGTTTGACGATAGAGGATAATCAGAATAATCACTTTACTATATTTGGTA
>JAOUZG010005735.1:16444504-16468389 GCA_026289955.1 Argiope argentata
ATCAGAATAATCACTTTACTATATTTGGTATTTGACGATAGAGGATATAAGATTATCACTTTACTATGCTTGAAAACCACGTTTATAAAGATAGATGTTATTATTCTGTAGTTAAAAGAGAAAAACCAGGTCTTTCCCAGGGTAGTAAAATCTGTGAAATATAATTATTTTTTCTTTTCGTTAACATTTAACTAATAAATCGTGATATTTATTTTAAATAGTAATTACTTACTTATGAATAAAACAATCGAAATTATTTAATATTTAATTCAAGTATTAAATTAATGCAAAATTTTCCCATCCAGATCAAAGGATTTGAACGAAAAAAGAGAATCTTGATTGTTTTTGGAATGCTTGATCGCATTATTCAAGACCTTGAACGTAATAGTTGTTACACTTTCAATTATCCATTTTTCGTCGTTTGATAGCTCCAATCACTACTTAATAACTCTGTCCCACTTACTCACCTTTGAATATTTATCATCATTTTGTCGTTGGAAAGATTTTAATGACACATCCAGACCAGATATTGAAACTATTCAAATATCGAATGAATGCAATATTTTTTCAATTAAATACTGGTAAAAAAACAGATTGTTTCAATTATTTTGAAACATCTTATCGTGGTATTGCCATTTAACATAAAACTTGTAACAAAAATATTGATTCATTTCCTAGTATTTGGTTGCTCCAGTCACTTCTTAATAACTGTGTCTCATTAATTCATCTTTATAACCGCTTTGTCATTTTAAAGATTTTAATGGCAACTTTCCGATACGCAGTTTTGGGCGCCTTGCCCAGATCAATCTGCTAAAAATTGGTTTGGGTATTGACTATCGGCCCAGAAGTAATAAAGTTTTAAATGAAGAAACAACAACAACAACAACAAAAAAAAGAAATGGGCGAAAATACTTTAGATACTTTGCTGTAGCTTGATTATAATTCAATCAAAAAGTTTTGGAATAATAAAAGTAGCTTTCAGAAACAGACAGTAATAGGAAAATAAGCATCAAACTAAGGCCATAAATAATGAATGAATCTAAAGGGAAATATAGCTGATCATCTAAAATACTTTAAATGTGTTATCTAAATGTTCAGAGAAAATACTTTAAATGCGTAAATATAGTTATTTAAAGATGGGAAATAAAAATAGAATATTAAATAATTGTATCTCTAATTTTTCTTCATAAAGTTATAAATATAAATAAATTCTTAATAAGTTATAAGAGAAAGGATTTTTAAAATCAAAATTGCATTAAAATATTTAACTCAATTCCGACATTCATTCCAATGAATCTTTCGATCTATGAATGTGACTAGTATATAGATGAAAGGGATTTTAAAACCCAACTTTTACTGAAATATTTAATTGAATTTCTTCATTAATCCAAGTGAACCAATTGTTTTCCAAGGGTGACTAGTGTGTAAATAAAATGGAATTTAGAATCAAAATTTCATTGAAATATTTAATTGAATTTCTTCATTAATTCCGGTGAGCCAATTGCTCACCGAAGGTAACTAGTGTATAGATAAAAGGGAATTTTAAAATAAAACTTATCAAAAATATTTAATTGATTTTGTTCATAAATCCCAGTGAACCAAGTGGTCTAAAAGGGAAATTAGTATATAAATACAAAGGAATTTAAAATTAAAATTTCACAAAAATATTTTATTAGATTCTTTCATTAATCCGGGTGAACCAATTATTCTCCAAAGATGACTAATATACAGACAAATATGAAAAGAAATTTGAAATTTAAATGAAAAAATATAATATTATAAAAATATTTAAATAAAAACTACGAAAAGATTATAAAACAGGAGACTGACAAAGGATTTCCGAAATCCTCCTTGTAACATTTAATAAACAATCTTTCAAAAACCCTGACCAATATGAAATTTATTCAGATGCAACGCATGATCGAACATTCTTACCAAAGGGAAG
Organism: Argiope argentata; assembly: GCA_026289955.1. Taxonomy (NCBI): domain Eukaryota; kingdom Metazoa; phylum Arthropoda; class Arachnida; order Araneae; family Araneidae; genus Argiope; species Argiope argentata. The sequence continues at coordinate 16,446,450 of JAOUZG010005735.1, forward strand.
GTTGGGGCCCGAAATTGAAATTAGAACTTGAAAATATTACATGTCAAGAAGGGTCACTATAAAAAAAGTGAAACTGTGATCTAATTGGTCTGGTGACGACATACAAATAGTTACGAAACTTTATGATAGACAGTTCAAAGTCAAAGAACAACCATTTCCATCAATGTCCTCTATAAAGGGCATTGATGCAAACAGGTAAGGATGGAAAATAATAAGAAGAAAAATGAGGCCTCTCTCTCCTCCTCTCCTAGTGTCTTGAAGGTCAAAAAAGGCAGCAACCAAAGCAATAAAAGTAAAAGACCCCTCTGATGTCAAATCTGCTGTGAGGAAAGTCGTGTCTTAAATGTGGCAGAGTTTTGATTTGACAGTCAGCATTGTTCCACAGCCAGTTCTTCGAGAAAGGGATTTCATTTTTTGTTAGTTTGAACTGATTAATTGCTGTCTGTTGCCGCTCGTTTTGATTTGTTAAATCAACAGTGACTTTCTCTGACGTTCGACATTTTCCTTGTTTTTCCTTTCAGCTGCAAATGCGCGTTGGGAATCTTCCCATTTCCGTTTGGAAAGAAAAAAAAGTGTTGATTGGGAAGAAAAAAACTGGGTTGTAAGAAGAAAAAATTAATGACTGAGACTATCTAAAATATATCTGTACACAGAGAAGTGTGAAAAAATTTATATAGAACAGAATGGATTTCCTTAAAAGCATTTGCTTTTTTTTTCCTTTTCTTTTTCAATATTTTCTAGCACGTGACCGAAAAAACACGTTTATCAAAATTTACTTGTAGCATTTTCGGGGGAAATTCACACGGCTTTCCTCTTAAAAGATTCTTTTTATTATTCTTATTTCGTCATCTGAGCTGCAGATACTAAAAGTAAAAATTCAAGAACTGAATATCGATATTTTAATGGCGAAACTAATCTAAGATAAAATAGTGTCACTTTTTAAATAATTGGATCATAAAAGAGAATGTTTAGGGGAAGGGGGGTTGATGCAAATCTACACCTATGCCCGATTTCAACACGAGGAAGTGTTTTTGATGGCACGAGGAAGGTTATGTAAAAAAACAAATTAACAAATTCAAACTATCAAATAACATGATAAAATTTTTAAATAAATGCATTCCCTATTAATATTCCTTTTTTGGTATTTCTTCCATGATAGCAAATTTCGCACAAATATTCTTAATTTTCTCAAAATAGAAAAGTTAATCAAAATTATTTTTAATTAAAAATTAAAGAAATTTTCGATATTTTCAATTAAATATTCTGAATATTTTAAAATTTTAAATAAATGCATCACATGTTAATATTTCTTTTATTATTTCTTCCATGATATCAAATTTCGCATAATATTCTTCAGGGCATGAGGAAGGTCATGGGCAAGTTTTCAGACAGCAAAAATTAATTAAGTTAGCACTTAATTAAAAAAAATTAAAATTTTGATGTTTTCAGTTAAATCCTCTGAAGGTATTAAAATCTTAAATAAATGCATTCCATATTAATATTCCTTTTATTGTTTCTTATACCTTCCAGGATGACAAATTTGGCATAACTATTTTTCAAGGCATGAGGAAGGTCATGGTTAATTTTTCAGACAGCAAAAATTAATCAAGTTGACACTTAATTAAAAACTAAGAATTTTTTTAAGTTTTCAGGTAAATCCAATAAAAGTACTAAGATTTTAAATAAATGCATTCCATATTAATATAAATTTTATTATTTTTATTATTTCTTGTTCCTTCCAGGATAAAAAATTTGGCATAACTATTTTTCAAGGCATGAGGAAGGTCATGGTCAAGTTTTCAGACAGCAAAAGTTAACTAAAGTAACACTTAATCACAAATTATGCAAATTTTTGGTGTTTTTAGTTAAATCCTCTGAAAATATTAACATTTTCAATAAATGCCTTCTATATTAATATCCCTTTTATTATTGCTTAAACCTTCCAGGATATCAAATTTGGCACAAGTGTTTTTCAAGACATGAGGAAGGTCATGGTCTATTTTTCAGAGAACAAAAAATAATTCTGATGACAGTTAATTTTAAACCAAGGAAATTTTTGATGCTTTTAGTTAAATTCTTTCAAAGTATAAAATTTTTTTAATACATACATTTCGTTTTAATATTTCTATTATTGTTTCTTGTTCGTCCCATGGTAGAAAATTTAACACGTGTTTTTCAAAACACGAAGGAGGTGATGACCAATTTTTCAAAATGAGCAAATTAATTAAGATAAAAGTTAATTAAAAATGAAGCAAATTTTTGATGTTTTCGATGAAATCTTCTCAAAATATTAACTTACAAAAGTCATTTTTATCCTATTTTAAAATTAAAAAAATATTTCTTTAATGATACCATTTTCTTAGATAGAATTTCTATACTGTTAATATTTATTTCCAAATATATTTGATGCACAATCTTCAATAATGTTTTTATCGTTTAGATGGACTTAAATCTCGTTATTTCACAAAACATTTAATAGCGAGCTTTTGTAAAAATAAAGATAAAAAATAACTTTCTTTAAATTTTAACTCTATAGTAGTATATGCGCTTGCACTTTTAACCATTGTATATTTAATTTGAAACCGTAAGAATTTGGAAATGCCTTATTTCATTAAATTTATATTTTTCTGGCCTATCAAATAACAAGACGAAATTTTAAATAAATATATCCCATATTAATATTCTTTTTATTATATCTTGTTTATTCTATGTTAGCAAACCACTTATATTTGTGAAAATGATCTCTAAATTTGTCTAGTCACACAAATGGTTTTCCAGAAAATATTCCCCATGGTTTAGGCGAATTAATTTCATTGTATGTACGTAAAATTACACACGTAGCGGTATTTATCAAATACCGCCAATCAATCCAATGTTTCTAGGAATTTTTTTTCCTGGGATTACTATCAAACTGAGATAAAACTTTGTCGGGTCGGTTTTTCATCTATAGATGAATATTTAATTTGATTATCGGATTCAGAGATAAATGAAAAGTTTGCATTTGAAATGATAATGAAATAACGATATCTTTTATCTCTATACATACAGTTTTAAAGTCATTTTTTTCAACTAATACGATTAAATCTTAAACATTCTGATTTGGCGACAATTATACAACATATAGAAGTTAGTGATAAGACCTGCCTTGTTAATTACGTTTTATAATATATCGTGTTTGATCATCTTAAAACAAGAAAGTTTATCAGTAATCAAAATAAGAACAATTAAACAGTAAAATAAATATATAAAAAATATTTAAAAAATTCTATGTGACAATTTTTATATTCATAAGTACAAACATATTGATTTTATATTTTTAAATAGGAGTATACAATTAATATATTTTGAAGTGATAATGATCATTAAAAAGGATAAAGTTAATTTTCTCATTTGACTTTGTCAAGTTATGTCATTTTTCCTTTCAGTTTTCAAATCCAATTTGGAACGTACCAAGAAACTCAGTTTTTCGTCTTTTTCGACTTAGCATCCACCATTAAAACTCTATCTTTGCTAATAATACATCTGAATGTGTGCGTGTGTGTATAAGCACTATACATATCAGATCATTTCACTGACAGTTGCTGAATTTGATACATATATACCTTGCAGGATAAAAAAAATGGGTAACTATGAGTGATTTTTTAATTTTAATTGGAATATAAATTTATTAAAATAAGGTGAAAATGTATTATTTCTTTAAACAAAAACTTCCGAAAATACTATCGCCCAAAAGTAAACTTTATTAGGTTTTAAATGTCTTTAAAAAATATCTTTTTAATGATGCCAATTCAATAATAATACAGCAAAAGTTTCTAAGAAACTTTTGCTGTATTATTATTTTGGTAATTTTTTGTAAACATTGTGTTTTCATCAAATTTCTAATAAAAAGATACTTTGTTATCTTGAAACTCAAATTGTTTTCATTATTTCTCAAATAATTTATCGCAGAGTTTTTCTTCTTCCCAATACAAATCGACCACCAAGAAAGAGTTGTCCGATTGAGACGAAAATTGGTGGATAGGAAGACAATGTACAGAATAGTTAATGATTAAAATCTCAGAACAGTTGATTTTGCTGTCTCAATCGTCTGTGAATGGCCATGGTGGTTACTGGTGTTTGGGTTGAACCTCTGATGGTTGATAGAGATGAAGAAGGCGCTGTGACAGGTAATCGGATAATCACTCTGTCCTCACGATCTGTTTTGGCCCTAGGTCGACCGCTACCATCCTAACGCTGAACTCTGCCATTTTCCACCCATCCTTGCCAGCATCTTCGAATCGCCGCACCGCTTCGACTCAAATGACGAGCGATTCTCCGATTTGTCCAACCGGCCTTTTTTAATCCAATGTTACGACCTCTGTCAAACTCTGACAGTTGCTCGTAATGAGTACGAACCCTGCGGCGAGTCAATTTTTAAGTCGTTGAAAGGTAATTTGAATCGCAATCAAACCGAGAGTTTTAACAACCGTTGAAGAATTGCTCTTTTAAATATGCTGGATGCGCTGGAGATCAAACTATTCATTCATTGAATACCAAAATTTAATCATTTGCATATATGGATAAAACACACACGCATACGAAATTTCAAAGCAATCGGATGATTGCTTCTTAATGCGCCGATTTTTTGTTATAGAGTGTATAACTAAATAAGAGGGATTGTGTTTAATGTTTGTGTAGTTTGCCAGAAGAACTAAATGGTGGTTACAAGAAGAGGAATACTAAATGATTAATGAATTATATTTGATAACAAGAGATTGGTCTGCATTAGAAAATTTCACAACATGTGTAAAACATTTAAAATGGCACGGCATTGATGTCTGACAAATTCACAGAATCCTGGACATAAAGCTTTATCAAACCTGTTTAACTAAAATTAAGTATCACCAATATGTCCGGCCTATTGGTTAATCACCGAAGATGACGAAAGAAAATCAGTAAGAAAGTAAAGTTATAGGATCTCAAAAACGATCTTCGGGTGGAAATCAGTTTTTTTAAATTGGTTTGAATCCATTTAAACGATCCGTATACAGAATAAGAGTAAAGTTATTAAAATATCATGACTCAATCGCTATTTAACTTCTAACAAGTCACATAAAATAATTTTTTAAAACTAATTCCTACTTAGATTAACAATTTTTTTATTTTATAATTAAAACTTACTTTAATTTACATTTTATTACATAATAAAAATTAATATAAATATACATATAAATATGACAGAATCACAATGTTAAGCAGCAAATCAGAAAGTGAATTACCTGGTAAATTCTATTCTCCTTTTTTTTATATGGTGTTCGAACTCGCAGCCCAAGGGATGCGAATTCAACGCCCTACCAACCAGGCTATCCCGACCTGATAATTACGCTTACTATAAATAATTGATAAAAAAATTATACTAGTGTTGAATTTTCAGCGCCAATTAAAGATTCAAAGCCAAATGTGAGAACGCAAAATGCTTGATTTTTCAATACATGTTAGGGAAAGCAATACAGATTAGAAATTTCTAATTTTCTTTATTGTGTAATATTTTAATTTGAAAGTACTTCAAAATGAATCGGAAAAAAAATGAATAATTATTAATGTTTCATTTTAAATGCATCAATTGTGAAAATAAACAGAATAGTTTGAAATAATCGGTCAAAAACATGTTAAACTTAACCTCATTAGCGTGGGAAAAAAACGAATTGAATTCGTTACTTATTTGGCTGCGGGGAAAAGCAGAGTTTTGGCAAAAAAAGTTAGTTTTTAATTAATTAATAAAAAATTAATGAATTAATATTCGAAAAACTGTATTAAAGTCAAATGATATCAAATACAAGTTTTAAAAAAACTGTATTTGAACTCTAGTGGATGAATAAAAAGTATTTTATAAAGGATTGAAAATTTGAACAGGATATGTATAGTGTGTGTGTGCGTGCGTGCGTGCGTGCGTGCGTGTGCGTGTGTGAGCTAATAGTAGAAATTGAAAAATAATTTTTGAGAGAATTATAACCACCAAAATTTTACATAAAAGATCTAATGAAAATTAAATGCGACCAATATTTATGATGAATAAGTAAGAATAAAGAATAAAAATAATAATAAATAATAAAAAATATTATAAAGATATGTTGAATTTGCTTACTACTAGACATTTTTTTTAAACTTCGAAACTAATTTGGACATAGTCACTATTTCCATTCGTACATTCGTTACTTCAATCGCTTATTTTATTTCATTATGGTGGTTACCTAAGTAGCACTTAATAAAGAATTTCTGTTCTTAGAATGTTAGAACTTAACGCAAATGATATAATTCGCGGCTTCCTTATTAGGACGTTGTGGTTAGTCACTTTCACAATAGCAGTTCGTGAGTTCCACGGGTAGTTTAAAATTGAAGGGTTCGTTGTAAAAAAAGAGGTAGCTCCAATAATTCAAGCTTGAAGAAAACAATAAAAAAGACTTGTATATTTATATTTGTGGCCATAAAAATTTTGCAATTTTGACAAATTGTACGTTATAATATATTGAAAGTGTCACGAGTATATTCGTGCTGCCAGTGGGTACCACCCTGCCAACCACGAGTATATTCGTGGTTGGCAGCGAATGGGTTAAAGAGCATTTATTTATACCTCATTTTTTTAATAATAATCCAAATAATTAAATATAAACACACATTACAGTCCTAATATCTTACATTTACAAAAAATGTGTACCTTTTACAAATTTATTTATGTACAGTTAGACTTAAAAGTATTTTTTCTATTTACCTCTCTGTGATCTTTCTTCAGTTTAACGGGTTTTAGCAGCTGCCTTAACTGACTAATGGGAAATTCGATGAAAATTTTCCTTTTCAGCAAACTCGGCAATCAATTAATCTATTAACACATAGAAAATATTCAGAATGAAGTCGAAAAATAGTTAAAAAAGAAATAGTATTGGTTTATATCATATAACTAATTTATGCTTTTAAAATATTCGCATTTAGAAGAAAAAAAATATTCATACTAACTAGCCTAAAAAAATAATGTTAATTAATTCTCAAAATTATAAAATCTCCATATTAAAGAATTCGTATATGAACAGTAACCCTGATTTATCCACTGAAAATAGTTAATCCTTTTTATATATTAAAATATTCTTATTAAGTTTCAACTTGATGTAAGTATGATGCACTCAATTCTGACAAGAATGTATGATAAAATGTAAACCCTTGAAGTCCAATTCTGATTAAATTAGCTTAGCATTTCTTCTACCGGTTGGTAGTTTTATTGCGATTCGTTTCATTAAAATTCTGTATGTACTTCACGATTCAATGTTCAGTGTTCAACTTATCGTGAGATAATATGGAGATTTGCAAACAACATGTACTACTAGGTCAAGTATAAAAATAATACACAATTAGCTCGGAAGTTTAACCAATGTAACTAGCTGACAACTTTAAAACAATGGAAGAAAGTTTATGGCTGATATACGACAGCAGAATAACAATTAAAATTTAACCACTTTGCTCTTTTTATTAGCTCCAAATGAGAAGGAAATTATGATATAATTGTATGAAATTAATGCTCATCTTACATATTAATTGCTCTAGCAACTATAATCTACAGTCCTTGGCATCTAAAATGAAATAAATGCATTTCAGTTCCTTTGAATTGAAGGATTTTAAGATTAAATAAAACACTCAAAATGTGTCACATCATAGCAACGAACTACTAAAAAAGATTTAAATGAAATTTGCTATGCATATTTCAATGTATCATGTCAGAACATCATTTCTTGAACGGTAAAGCACCACGTGCTCGTGCAAGTGAAACTATATTTTTATTCGTTTTAATTGTTTCGTTTAATTAATAATTTCAATATTGCAAACTATCCAAAAAAAAAACTTTGTCTCGCATTTATTGTTTAAAAAAATATTCCATTTCTATTTACTTCCTTTCATGTAATCACGTGCTCCAAAAGACATTTTTCTAGGTTTTATTTGCTGTAGTCATTAACTTATTTTTTTAAAAAAAATCATAGCTTTTGTGAAGGCATCGGCAACGCGTAATTAAAAGCTGGTTTTTTGAGATACTCGTGCAGATAATTAAATCTCAATTTATCGCCTACGGATTTTTGTTGACGTTACAAACCTCATTAGAATAACATAATGTTCTGACATGATAATAAATAATTTTGCAATACTCTTTTCATTACATTTTAAAATTAATTTGACTTCTGTTATTGAAACAAAAGATTTGTTGTTATTCTCGGGGGAAATGAGGATTGAAATCTGCTTTTTTATGCTACTTGAATTTGTTGCCAATATGGTAACCTTAGAATGAAGTGATTTCGGTAATAATTCTTTGGTATTTTTTCTTCACTGTATTTTTTGTTTGTCCAAAGAAACGTCTTGTTTATTAGCATTGACTACTTAGTAATAAAAAGATGTATAATAAAGAAGTTCTCAAATTTAAAAAATGTCGTGGTCTCCTAAAAAGATTTTCTTATCGAATCCTAATACAACACATAGCAGAATAAGAGCATTGGGTACTTAAGTATTAGACCATCGACGCCAACGGTTTAGTAACTCATTGTCGATGATTTCAAACTTGGCTATAAACCGTCGACGGCAATGAAACCAACCAAACGGCGGACGACAATGAAGGTTTGAACAATTTTTAAAATAATGGTGGGGTTTTTCCCCATTATTGGCGGTTTATCAACTTAGTGGCGGCGCCTTCAAATTTCGCGATAAAGATCAACGGTCTAATAAGTAAGTACCGAGCTTTGACAAATACTAAAAATAGCATAAAGCTGTCTTATTAAACTTCTGAAATAAAATTGAGTTGAATATGAATAACTTTAATGTGTAAGGAGTTTATATAAATTTCATTTCCCCAATTTTCATTTATGTTCCATTAAAATAAATCTTACTAAAAAGAATAATACAGCCTTTATTTCCAATACGAGTTAGATATACCAAAATTTGAGTTGAATAAAATTTATTTTGCTGACTTTTATTTGCTGTGTAGTTAGTTTATTATGTTCTTGTATTGAATTCGCAATGTCGCTTCTATTAATAGCTAGTTATTGTTGTTGTTATTTCTTATAGACCTTACCATAGACAAGATCGCTGAGATAGTCAGTGGTTTAAGCCTAATGTGCGTTTCTTGTTTTGTAGTAGCGCCAACTAGGGCCAAGAATACGATTTTTGCTACTCACTCATCACATTCGCTTGCCCAGCCCCTTTTTACAGGGGGGGACATTCACACACCTTATAGATAGAACACTGAAGAACAACCAGACCGGGATTTGAACCCGGGACGTCCAGGTGACGGGGAAGACTCACTATCCCTAAGCCATGACGTCGACATTAATAACTAGTTTTGCAATGAATGAAGAAATATACAACACGTTAATTTAAAGTAAAACTTTTTAAGATTTAGCTGTATGACGCTCCGTCTTGAGCTTAAAATAATATTTTTCATTTCGGTATTATTTATCCAGTAAAAATTGCACATTTATCTTACAATTAATGGTAAAAAGAATTTTAAGTCAACATAATTAATGATTGTGTTTCTTTATATTAAAGAAATGGAAGTAACTAAACATGAAAAATATTAGAATGGATGTCTTCAAATAATGTTCATAATAATCCATATTTTTATTGGCAAAAGTTGTTATTGGGATAAACATTTGTTCACATACTATAGAAGATGGTTGATATCATGTAGACCAGTTTTCCGAGGGTTAAAAGATTTTAGATGAATTTTTGTTAAGGATGATTAATATTCATACGTAATCAGTTTGAGTTTCGCATCTAAATATCCCCCCCCCTGCTGTGTGAAGCTTGGTCTCCCATGGATTAAGAAGGGAAGTGAGAATTCTGTAAGAGAAATTAAAATCCATTGCGTTTAAGTGCGATGCAAATTGCATTCATATTCATCAGGCGTTACAACTCACGTAGGATTAAACGTAACTATGCGAAAACAGTTGGCATGCCATGATCAAGCTAATAATTATCATCAAAGTAAGAACTATTGCTTTCTCAGGAATGCCAGTCAAAGACACTTACTGCTACAAAATTTCGACAGTTTCATTGGCAACTTTTCCCTTTCAAAATTTAATTACTGTGAGTTGGTCCTTTTTAGAAAAGAAGAACAAGGGGAAGTATTTACAGCTTATTACCTTCAAGAAGTTTTTAATGAAATTCAGTCGAATAACTAAAAGGTGTCCCAAAATCAACGCAAGATTTGAATTTCGCGCCATTCGCATAGCAAAAATTTGGCAACCATATTTTAAAAAAGAAAAATTGACAGTTGATAGTTCAGGGTTAATAATGGTGCCTTACACGTAGAACAACGTGTCAACTCAAGATCTGAATAAAATAAAAAACACATTTTTTCTCTAAATTGATGTATTTTTATTGAATCATGAAGTACATAGGATAGGGTTATGTATGGAATAACACGAGAAAATGACATTCATGGCTTTTTAGCATATTTGTGCTCTTTTGTCGAAATTTTCTGACATCATTTTGTATAAATGCGGCTAGGTTTCTTTGATGAAATGTGGAATTTCTTACTTCGATGTGCACGTAAAAATGGGTTTGTGTGAATACGCCTTTCACTTCAAATAAAAAGAAATTCAGTGGTGTTAAATCACACAATCTTGAGGGTAAGTTCTCAATTTTTTTTAAAATTGTGGCTGTCAGAATTTCATTATGTTTGAAATATTATTCAATAATAACACATTGTTCTATTGAAAATTATTGCAAAACGGATGGGTTTTTTCCTTCGTTTTTAAAAGCCTTAAAGAATTAACATCAAAAGGATTTTTTTAACTGGTATCAACACTTTACTGCAACATTGGTAGCAAATTGAAATCTTGCATTAATTTTGGGATATCCTTTATTCATTTAAAACTTTTCGCAGGTTATTGAAGTTTCTCATTTGACAATTATAGTTACAGATATTAAATTCTGAGAAACAAGGAAAAGCTAGAATTCTCAAAAGTTAATATAAAATATTTTGAAGGTGATTAGAAACTAATTAAGTTCAAGAATACTTATTAATTTCATTTATGTATTATATATATATTAAAGGAAAAGGCGACTATAACTTCTTTAAAGTTGACGTAAGCGTTTGTATATAATTGTTGATAGAAGCTCTCTTTCTTATTTAAATCATTTTATTGTATCATTAATGAAAGTAAAGATTCGGAAAGACTTGGTTTTTAATATTTTGCATAGCATGAGAATTACATTTTTATTTAACACAGAAAGATTTTAACTGAAATAACTAACTTACAGCAATCATGTGATAGAACTTAATATTTCTTATATCTTTTAATAAACTTCTAATTGAAGTTGAACAGCTCCAAATTCCGAGCTGCCAAATTATATAATCGGATTCAAATAAACAATGTACGATTTTTTTTTTTGAATAATTGATTGGGGCATTATAAAAGTAAAGTTGTTAATATTTTTCCAAATAAATATTTAAGTATTAAAGTTCGACAAAGGTTTCATATTGCGTCTTCTTTTGTGATTCATAGAGGAATTACTCTTATGTGCTCTAAAAAAAAGAAAAAGAAAAAAAAAAGAGAAAGAATGTATCTTAATCTTCATAAAATTGGATAGTCAAATTCTGGTGAATTTTCAGTTTTCAAATTTCTACGAATTGGAAAAAATATTTTAAAAATTTATTTCTGTGTTTGAACATGATAAACAACAATGTAATTAACTGGTGATAAAATTTTGGCGTGTGCTTTTAGCATGAAAATAATCAAGGTTCATAAAATTTGTATCAAATCCAACATTTTATTTGTTATATTTAGAACTATCTATTCACATCTATGTAAATTGGATAACTGAATCAACTCATAATACTGCATAAATAGAAATGTTGTGTTAATATCAAAATTGTTATTCAGAATCAAATTTTTGAGCTTAATTCCTCAATAGAAAAAGATGTAAAACGAATGCTATATATTCTACAGTAAATTAATAAAACTAAATTTTAAAAAAACCGTCTCATTAGGAAAGTATACAAGAAATTTGAAACGTAAAATAACTCCCAATAATATTTTAAAATCAAGATTTTAAAACTAAAACTAAATTTACAAATCATTTTGATAAACAAAAAAAAATTCTTCTATTCCTATAAGATAGCAATTTTTTTATACATTCTGTATCGTGCAATAATTAAAATTTCCGTTTCTTTCATATAAAAATCAGGAAAATAAAAGTATAAAGAATTTTTTGACAATTTATTTCACATTTTAAAAATATGATAACTCACTCATTTTTGATTTGGTAAATTCAAATGTTAGCATCGAATAATTTAACTTCTTTCTGAAACCAACATAGTTTCTAGTTTTAAAATTAATGTACAACAAATTTTGTGCCATCTAATCTTCCGATAGCACTTGATGAGAAATTTTCAAATGGAAAATTCTTTATAAAACAAAAATTGAAGACATTTGTAAAATAATTGACTAAAAATATAGAAAATTGAAAACATTTTAGCTCATTAGAACTTCACACTACTCGTATTTTGTAACTTCGGATAACTTAGACTTAAATAATTTATTTTTTACTCCACGTGGCTTATCTCCTACTAATAATAAATAGCTAACCCACACACAAAAAATATTTTTTTTTCGGTTATATCTAAATAAGGTTCTCCGGTACACACCCTCCTTCTTGTTTGCGAAATCTATTAATAGCAAAATGATCGAAAGTTAATATTTACATTCATAAGAGCGAAATTATTCGGTATTTGTTGCTTAACCTTTGTTCTTAGTTGAAATATGAGACAATAAAAATGATCCGAGTACCGACAGGTGTTTCATTGGATGCATGCACGTGACTTCGGCGTGGGAGTCGCGTGTCCGGAAGAGGAGGAGAGGGTAGACCATGGGACGAGCTCTCAAAGGTCGTCGTCTGATGTCATCACGTGACAGGAGTGTGTGTCAGAGAGGGAACGATACGAGTATTTTGTTTTTTACTCATCGCATCCTCTCACCGGATCTTGCATCAAAGCGGAATGCAAAAAGAATAAAATTATCTAACGGTCACGGTTAGGAGAGGTATAACTTTGGTAATCAGAGAAACTCATGGGTTGGGCTGGTTAGAGGAAATCCGAAGTTGGTCTGTATCTTGATAGAATTGGCGGAAAACGTCATACAAGAGAACGACACAAAAAATCCAGAAATAGTCAGTGCTGCCTATAGCTTTTCCAATCTTTGTCTTGCAAATCCTAAGATTTTGAACAAAATGTCTGACTTGACATTTTATCGCGTCAGAATATGATGTTTTTGTTAAGAGGTTTTAGGCGTCAACGAAAATCCGTAGGAGAAAAATAAAAAATATATTACCTGTACCAGCATCTCAAAAAACAGCCTTTAATAATGTGTTGCTATTACATTTAAAAGATTTCTGATTTAAAAAAATAAGATAATGACTTCAGCAAATAAAACTTAGAAAAATGTCATTTTGAGCAGGTGATTATATGAAATGAAATAAGCAGGAAATGGGATCTTTTTTTTAAACAATAAAGGCGAGACAAAGTTTTTTTGGATCGTTTGCAATACTAAAGTGACTCATTCAATGAAACAATGAAAATGAATAAAAATACAATTTAAACTGCACGAGCACGTGGTGCTTGGCCGTTCAAGAAATTATATTCAGGCATGATACATTGAAATATGCATAGCAAATCTCATTTTAATCTTTCTTTTTAATTTAAAATTGTTAATTCCAATTTTTTCAAATAATAATTTTAATTAATTTTTTAAAATTAACCTTCTAAAATATTACCATTTACTTTGTTTAATCTCGTATATGAAATAAAGAAACCAAGTATTTTAATCACCAATTCCTTCTATTCTGAGCTTTTGTTGAATTTCTAGTTTTAGAAATTTGATTAAAAAAATATTTAATGACTACAGCAAATAAAACCTAGAAAAATGTCATTTTAAGCAGGTGATTAGATGAAATGAAATAAACAGGAAATGGGATATTTTTTAAAACAATCAATGCGAGGCAAAGTTTTTTTTCGATCGTTTGCAATACTAAAGTGACTCATTCAGCGAAACAATTAAAATGAATAAAAATACAATTTAACTTACACGAGCACGTGGTGCTTGGCCGTTCAAGAAATTATATTCAGGCATGATACATTGAAATATGCATAGCAAATGTCATTTAATCTTTTTTTAATTTAAAAATTTTAATTCCAATTTTTCTAAGAATAATTTCATTTAATTTTTTTAAATTAGCCTCTTAAAATATTACCATTTACTTTGTTTAATCTCGTATATGAAATAAAGAAACCAAGTATTTTAATCACCAATTCCTTCTATTCCGAGCTTTTGTTGAATTTCTAGTTTTAGAAAGAAAAATGAGAGCGGAAATGTTATTTTTGGAGTTTTCTATATGGGGCTGCATGCGAATCAGTGAATATAACAGTTAAACAAAATTTAGATAATGAAATGTAGTATTCAATCTTTACACCAGAATTCTGAATTTCTATCAAATTTTGGAGGAAAACATTCTGTAGGAAGTCAAGTCTGTCCAGGCATATGCGTTCATAGAAGCGATAAACAGAAAGATCAAATCTACTATCTGGTTATATTATCAGATCAGTATCAAATTTTAAATTAAACTCAACATCGGTAATTCTTTTAACTTGCTATTGCTGTGTTCAGCAGATAGAGTAAATGATATACTTCTAAAAGTTAATCTCATAAAACTGCTTATTTTTCACAAATAAAATGAAATTAGAGTGGTGATGACAAATTTAATTCCATGACTATTTTTTTAAAGTATTGTAATGATTCTAAATTTAAAAAAATATTGATGAATATCTTAATTGTCATGAATGAACAATGAATGTTTGCCATTGATTAACACATCAATGACAAGCTACTTGCAGAATTCTGGTTGAATTCATGTTTGGCAAAGAATACTATTTAAAGTCGCGTGGTATTCTTAGTAATTTAAGCTTTAATTAAGAAATTATTTTGAATAAAAAGTGAATTAAGTTGTTCCATAATCATTTGTAATCGAGCAATATTTATCTATAACAATTTATAAAATAACTGTTTATTACTCTTTCTTCCTTCCTTATTATTTATTGACAAAGATATTTAATCTTTCATTTCGTGAAAACCTATTCCCCTTTGGAAAAAACAATTCAAAAAGAATTTTATAAAACTGAGTGCTGTTTTAATTCATAGTATTTCTTTTAGTTAAAAGCAGCAATGAAAAAACAAACAAACAAGCAATATAAAAAATATATGACAATTCCTACTTAGGTCAACAAAGACCAAAATTATTTTAGTTACTTTTAATTAAATAATGACAATTAATATAAATAGTTTATCAAAAAATAATATCTGTTCAAACAAAATCATATCCGTATCTGTAGAAAATAAATCAGAACACACTGTGCATGCGTTACTTTTCAATGCCAGTTGGCAAAACGCGATACAGATTAAAATTTTTTCATTTTCCTTTATTCTGTTTTATTTTACTCAAAAGTACTTAAAAATGAGTCCGAAAAATATATGAATTAACAACGTTTAATTTAAAATGCACCAAAAAAATAAAAATAAACAAACAGAATGGGTCAAAAACTTGTTAAGCCTAACCCTCATTAAAAACAGAATAAATTGAAGTCTTACTCATTTAGCGATGGGGAAATGAAAATTTTTTGGGGGAAAGTTAGTTTTTAATTAATTGATAAAATTAATGAATTAATATTTGATAAAAAAAATGGTATTAACATTAAGTTTCATCCACTTCAGGTTTAAGAAATGCATTTGAACTTGAATAAATGAAAAAAAGTATTGAGCTGGAATGTAGATCTTGGGGTCGTGGGTTCCAGCCCCACGTTAGGCGCCAATGTAGTGGAACGTCGATTATTAGTATCTGTGCAGGAAGCAACAAGACGTATGTTTTCAGGAACATATTTTTTTAATAACTATTTAGCACAAAACAAACGCACGACAACACAAGACAAAACATTTATGCTCGCAGATTAACAGAACAGCGTCATCTCCTCTCCTCACAGCCTTAATGAACTATGGGATTCGTACTTAATCACGCACCACCATCTAGTATTCAAAAGAAAACATAAGTGTGCCACGTCATTTTATTAACGACTAAAAATTTGAACTATATATATATATAAGAGAGAGAGGAAGAGTGTGAACTAAAAGTAGGAATTGAAGAAAAAAAAACAGACTGCGCATACTTGAATGGAATCATAGTCAACAGAAAGAAATTGGTATAGGCAAAAATAATAGTATTCAGAAGGGCAAAACTTCATCAGGAAAGAGGTTTTTAAAGAAAACATTTCATGTGGCAAATTCTGAATCGTAGCCAAAGGAAAGCAGAGTACTCGAAGAGATTACCAGTTTCAGATCGAGTTTTACTGTAGTTGAGGCACACATGTCCCGTTAACAGTGAAATAAAGAAAGCTTCTTCATGAAACGGTGTAAAAAGGAAAAGTCTATATGCAACGAATTCGAAAAAATCCCGTACTAACTTGGCTACTTCTGCTTTTTGCTTGAAGAATAATAGAAAGTAATCAGAGTTCAGCTGTTAAAGAATTCTGAAATTATAGACAAAAGTATATAAATATGATTAATGTTATACAATAAAAAAATGTATATTGTTCAATTCTCCAGTTCCTATACTAGAAATCATTGTTTATTTATTGTCAGTATTCAAGACGTTAATTATTTATTGTCCCTATTTTGGAGGGGGGGGGGTAATTGTATATTATTAACAGAATATTTGCTACTGAATTGTCTATCACAAGAAAAACAAGTAATGTAAAAAACAATTTTTTAAAAATCAATTCCTACTTTGGATGTTAGGAAAAATTTAGGAAGTTAGGAAAATTTTCATTTTAGTTACTTTTTATTAGATAATTACAACTGTTGTTCTCGTATTCCGCTTTACAATGGAAGGAGGGGTGCAGTAGCTTCTTATGATGCCCCCTAAGCACCAGAATAACGATGACCTTTCACTCAGTCCCCCAGTGGTATAACTCTCGACATGGAGAACTTTGCGACCAGGTTCGAACTCGCAAAACAAAGGATGCAAATCCAACGCCTTACCAACATGCTATCCCGACCTAACAATTACGTCATCTATAAAAAAAATATGTGAGTTCGTACAATAGTGAAAACAAGTAATGTGAAAAAAAAAGTAGTCAATTCCTACTAAGGTCAACAAAGAAAAATATTAAGAAAAGAGAATAAGAAAATAAACAGAATCGTTGGAAATAATCGGGCGAAAATATGTTTAGCCTTACCTCATTAGCATGGGGGAAAACAAACTGAATTCGTTACTTATTTGGCGATGGGAAAATGAAGATTTTTGGCAAGGAAATTTGTTTTTAATAAATCAATAAAAAATTAACGAATTAATGTTTAAAAATTCTGTATTTACATCAAATGTCATTTACAACAAGTTTTAAAAAATTTACTTGAACTTGATTGGATGAATAAAAAGTAATTTATTAACGAATGAAAATTTGAACAAGATATTTATGTGTAGGGAGAGTGTGAGCTTATAGTAGGAATTGAAAAATAGATTGAAAGAAACTCTATTATCTAGCTTATTAGCGGAGAAAATATTTTATCTTAAAAGAAATTCTATTACCTAGCTTACTAGCGGAGAAAATATTTTATCTCAACCGAAAAAACTGCAGCTGAAAAAGAAACTTCAAATGTAAATAGAGAATGGAAAGTTAATCCGGAAAAGAATCTGATAAAGCCAACGTAAAATGCCTTATCTCTAAACTTGAAAACAGCCTTATCTCTAACTCTGAACATGTGCGTAACCCTTCCATATAACCAGAAACCGACCAAAGTTCTAAATATGATGACACATACAGAAAAAGGTGGAAATTTTTGCGATTACGTCAAAATACGATCTTGTGTGAACTTTGAATCTGCGTCCGTATCTGTCATCACTAAGCAGTTTTATTGCTTGGATAAGCAAATAGAAAAAAAAGATATGTTCTTGGGTTTGAAAGAGTAAGCTTTTCTATCATCTGTTGCTTTTTTAAGATTATTCTCCGGTCAAACTTCAAAATTAGGAAGATAGGGTTAATATTATATTTATTAGCTACTAAGAAAAATTATTTTTGGAATTTGATCCCGGGTTAATAGTTGAGCCTTTTGATTAGTGAAGTTGACTCTTGAACTATCAACGAAGGGAATAGCTTTTTCTGTTTAAAGGTTCAAGTCCAGACTGTTACAAGGTGAACTGTATTTTAAAAGCTAAAGTTCTATAAAATATCTAATTTGGTCAATCAACACTGTAAGGATCTAAACAGTGAATGTGAGATAGATTTATTGTGGTTGAACGTACGAAGTTCCAGATTTTTTAATTCTTACTATTAGTTCATACTCTTTAAGACATATCTTGTTCAAATTTTCAATCGTTAATAAAATACTTTTTTATTCCTTAACTCAAGTTCAAATATAATTTTTTAAACTTGTAGTGGATGACACTCAATGTTAATACAGTTTTTCAAACATTAATTCATTAATTAAATGTAGTTAATTTTTAATTCTTTAAATGGAGTAATAGCAGTTTGTTATGAAAATGGAAATCAACAGGCAGTTGCTCAATAGGTAAAATGCGGGGATTTCAGTATTTTGCTCGAGAAAGTGAAGAGTGCGAGTTCAATCTTGACGAAAATTAATAACTTTTTGATAAATTATTTATATTAATTGTAACCCTTTAATAAAAATACTAAAATAAAAATTTTCTGTGAAAGATCTAAGTAGAAATTGACAACTTTTTTATATATTACGGTTTGCTTTGCGTTAATATTGTCACTGATTTATCTCAATCCTAAATTGCTAAATGGTGAGAATTGTTTTGATTTTTTACTCATAATAAGTTTATTATGATTAAATAATGATTAAAATTATATAAAAAATAGTCTGTTTATTTTTCTTATCGCCTTGCCATCTCTGAAGATACCAGACTCAAATTAGATCGTCGATCTTTATCGCCAAATTTGAAGGCGTCGCCAATAAGTTGCTAAACCACCAAATGCAAATCTCTTCCCGAAAATAGCGTGTTATGCCCGTAATATGATAATGGTGTGAGTATAGTAATTTGATAACGTTTTGTTTTGTCTTGTGTGTTTTGTTTTGTCTTGTTTTTGTTTTGTCTTAGAGTAATTCCATTGATTTCATCTGTTTAATTGTAGGTAAGGATTTTTGCACCACCGAGTTTACAGAAAAGAAAATGCTAATCTATACACATTATCATCATAAGAAAAAAAGAGACATAATTTAAACATTTAAAGAAACGTGTTTCAAATTTTACTATGCGTAATAAAGTATGATAATCCAAAATAAGCATCTTGTTCTAATCTTAAATAACAGGGAGGGACTTTAATGATAATGATGGAAATTTTAAACAAATTGATAATTCCTAGACAAAGTTTGCTTCAGAAACTCTAATTTTATGGGTGTAAAAATGTGTTTAATATTCTCAGGAAGCATTTATTACGAAAATAAGGTATAAAGTACCAAGAAGATCACCTTAGATATTATTTAAAACGGAATAGTTCAATACACTATGCATTGAAAAATTATAACAAGCATTTAATTCAATGAAAGCAAGTCCTACTATGATCAACATTTTTTTTTTACTTCCTTGCATACATAGTATAGACAAATTACAGTAATTGTCACAAAACCTGATCTTGATATTTAGACAGTTTTTCACTTTTTTGACCTGAAGTTTGTTGCGTTATTATAGATAAGAAATTCCATAATCAGAAGGTAAACACCGCAACGTTTTATTCACCGCTCGCTGCGTTCGCATCGTTCCAACTGTTGAAAGATGAAACTCTTGTAAAAATGATTGCTCACACACAGTGGGGTTGCAAGATGCTAAAGACTATATCCCCTCCTTAATTGTCCCTTTTTTAATAATTGTAATAATCACCATTTTAATTATTTTTATCATGTCAGAACTTGATATTGCTTTGGAAACGAGGTTTTCTGGCGTCAGCAAAAATCCGTAGGGGAAAAATAAAAATTTTATTATCTTCACGAGAATCTCAAAAAAGATCAGCTTTTAATAACGTGTTGGCATTGCATTTACAAAAGCTCTGATTAAAAAAAATAAGTTAATTGATTACAGCAAATAAAACCTAGAAAAATGTTATTTTGAATACGTGATTATGTGAAATGAAATGAATAGAAAATGTGATATTTTTTTAACAATAAATACGAAACACAGTTTTTTTTTGATCGTTTGCAATACTAATGTGACTCCTTCAATGAAAGAATTAAATTGAATAAAAAATATAATTTAACTCGCACGAGCACGTGGTGCTTGGTCGTTCAAGAAATTATGTTCTGACATGGTACATTGAATATGCAGCATAGCAGATTTCATTTTAATATTTTTATTTATTTTTCGTCTACGGATTTTTGTTGACGCCAAAAACCTCATCCCAAAAACAATATCATGTTCTAACAAGATAATAAACATAATATTTCAAAGAATATTTTCCATATTTTTAAAAGATTATTTTAACTTAGATTGCTTCAATTTTTTAAAAAAACAATATTGATTTTGTATTATTCTACTTATTATATTCTATTCCCTCCTCAAATTATACTGGCCCGTGCAAAGCTCAAGTAATCTTGTCAAAATATTATTAGCGAACTGCTAAGAGTGGCCAAATATAGAGGGAAAAAATGAATTAAAATGAATTCTGTTTACTTCAAATGTCATCTCTGTAACAGAAAAAAAATTAAAGCTTATCAATAGGTCGTCAGTTTTCGTATCTGCTCGGATTACATATTTACTCATTTTCCTTGTTTTTTTCAAGGCATCACTTTTAGTTATATGCTGTCAAAACACTGACTTCAACGTTACAAATTTCCTTTCTACAAAACAATACGTTTTTTTTAATTGCTGGTAATGAATGAATCATACCAACTTCATTATAATTATAAAAAAAATTTATACATGTATGATAGATATTTCCTCTATATGGGAATTTATTTAATTCTTTAACATTCTATTAATAAAAAGTTATTTTAAAAGAAAATAACTAACATAAAAAATGTAAGTCAATTGGTATATAGGTCAACAATTTTTATTTTATTTTATATACTTTTTATTTAATAATTATAATTAATAAAAACAATTTATCAAAACATTATCTATTTTCGTGAGGTTTGCACTCGCATTCTATTCTTCACCTTCACGTGAAAAATACCGAAACTGTTGTATTTTACCGATTGAGCTATTGCCTGCTGCTTTCAATTCTCATAACAAACAGCTAAAACTCTATTTCAAGTATTAACAATTAATCAACTTGTTGTTTCCTACGTCACTTGCAATGGGCAAGCTCGCTAAGGTAGTCTATGATTTAAGCCTAGTCAGCGCCTCTTATTTGCGTAGGTGCACCAACTACGGCAAGAGTACTCACTCATAACATTCACTTGCACAGCCTCTTTTTACAAGGGGGGAGGTACATTCATACACATTAAAGACAGAACATAGAAGAATAACCATGTGTCCGAACCGGGACTCGACTCCGGGATGCCCAGATCACTACCCGTATGCCAGGATGCCGGCTTAATTAAATTTAATTAATGAATAAATATTTGAAAAAACTGTATCAATATCAAGTGTTATCCAATACAAGTTTTAAAAAAATGTATTTGACCTTGAGTGGATGAATAAAAAGTATTTCATTAGGGATTGAAAATTTTAACAAGATATACTTAGGGATAATATGAACTAATAGTAAGAATTAAAAAAGTATAAGATATGATGCCCTAAGCGTAGAATTTCTATGTTAAAATATCTTGATTAGAGTCTATGTTCTTAAATACAGAATTTAATAATTGATTTTTCAGTCACTTTCTGATATTCTAGAATTCTGAAACTATGAACAGGTTGTATGCAA
>JAOUZG010005735.1:16481858-16497344 GCA_026289955.1 Argiope argentata
TCTGCAATACACAATTTGGTGCGTCATCTCTTCAAATAATAAGAGACAATGCATATATATCTCTACGCAATTTATTGAATTGCAGGACAAACTATTTGAACGAAAGCTATAGCATTTAGGACACGTTTATATCGGATAGGAATGTCTTTCAGCTATTCTTTAAAAGGTTTATTAATAAAAAAAATTAAGCTTGTTTCCATCGCTTTTCTGCGAAGGTTTAAAAATCGTTCTTTCTCAGTTTTTAGCAATGCAGGAAAATTTCTTTGTTAAATATTTCATGAAGAAGTTACCTGGAAATACAAATATTATTTCCAGGTAACATTGAAATCCATTTCCAAGGAATATACAAAAAATATTTTTTTTTAAAAAATTACCAAAATTTAGGAACAATTTACATAGTTTTTAGCTCCATTAGGAACAATTTACATAGCTTTTAGATATATTAGGAACAATTTAAATAATTTTTAGTACAATTAGGAACAATTTACATACATGTTGGGGTGATTAAACTTCATCTTAAAATTTAAAAAAGACAATTTATTTAATTTTAAAATTGCGTAGAAATTATATCTGAGAATCAATATTTTCACTACTTCGGGCAAAGCAAACATTCTTTTATTTAATTTTTAATTAATAAATTTTTAAAGAATCACTCCTACACATTCCCATCCGAAATACGCGTGTCCTAAATCTGATAATTCTAAGTCAAACGGTTCATTCGGTGATACTGGTAAAACACATAGAGGCATACATATAGACTTTTCTGTTATTTGAAGTGATAGTACATTTAACACACCACATTGCTTTTATATATTTAGCAACCTGTTTGCTGTAAGTTAAATTGAAGATAGAAATTATATAAGGTATTTTTTTAAAGATGCCTAAATGTTAAAATCTTTCCATTTTTCCAGATTATTTTCATTTTTTATAATAATATATTAACGAAAATATTTATCCAGACAATTTTTAACTAGTTCGGTTTTTTTTCTTTTTAATGCAAAGTTAGCTTAAAATACAAATGTTATAAAATGTTTCCGCTGAAAATAAAATTATTACATATTTAACAATCCTAGATGTCTTATGCAATGCGAAATAACCACGCATCTGCATAAGTCTTCTCATATGTATGTAAAAAATAAATATTACATTGTGAAGTTAAAGAGTAGTATTAAATTATGACTAGTCTGGTCAAATCATAATTGTTACATTGTGCATTTATGCAGTTACAACAGTTTAAATATTTGTCAGGAAATTTCACAACATTATAGCGAATACACCTTTGAATTAAGTTTCAATTTTTGCTTATAGCTGCTACAGTTAAATGTGGGGACGCTTCAAATAAATGATTTAAAAGTTTTGATTATTAACGCCGTAGTAAAACTGCAATACCACTCATTTTATAAATTATGTAAAAAAATAAAACTTAAGAGGACGTTCCAAACTTCTTCAGTTGTTCTTTAGTTCTTTAATTTTTTTAGTTGAATCAGTTAACTTAATTTTACATTTAAAGATTGGATTAATAAATATAATTAAATAATTGAAAAACTATTATTGCTCAAGGGATCGGCAAGGTGGGTAGGTGGTTAAGGATATTGGCGATTATTTTAAATTCATTTAAATCGTATAAATATAACTTCATATCTAGATGCCGTGAAATTGTCAGATTATGTAGTGTCTTAGGGATAAGTGTCATTTAAATATAAATGTTTGTTTGTTCAAAGTCTTAACACTCCGAATGTTCTTCACCGATTGTTTTCAATTATGACCACGTTTCATTCGAGAGCGCGTGTGTGTTTTATATACTTATATATATGTCATACTTGTGACATATCAAAATAAGAGTTATTTATAAAAAATAGCGCCATTTGTTGGACGTAAAAGCAATACGCGCTGTGTTAAATATGATAAAATTCATATGTTGCATCTAATTAAAGCTTTTTTTTCTTCCTTCGGAAATGGATTTGTCATCTTTTTTTTGTCGCGCATGCGCTTAGCAAAAGAGGAGGAGTTAGTCACGTTGTATCTGTTTTACCACTACAAGCAACCGCTTCATACTTTATACCTAAGAGCTCACCAGACCTAAATTTCATTAAAAAAAATTTATGGGCTCCATTGGGATAATTTTTCCATGAACATTGTTGAGTTTCTATCAGAATTTCATTTCCTTCAGTCGTTTCTCCTCTAAGATTAAACGATGTGGATTCTTAATATAAAATAATTCACTCATAGTTAATCTGACTCCATTTTATTCTCTCTTATTTACAATTCTATTTGCAAGATGTTGCCTACACAAAAACAATATATTGGTTTTGAGTGTAATTAATTCCAATTTTAGAGTTCTTAATGTAAGTTATGGCTCTAGTATGTTTAAAGTAAAATCTAGATTTTAGCCAGAGAGCTCGTAATAAACACGATGTAAAGATTAAAGAAGATGTAAAAAAGGTCTTTGCCCGTATGCCGTACGTGCATCTATTTATCGAATTTTGTTAGTTGTAAACAAAAAATAAATCAATCATAAAGATTATAACTGAATATTAAAATTACTTCGAATACAGTGATACGTCAAGTATTCAATGAATTTTCATTTGAATCAAAACAAGAAAATTTACCCAAAATAGAAGGTGTCATATTATTAGATAGTAAAGTAAATAAAACAGTTAAGTGGTTAAAAGAAAAATGGGCATAAAATTTCCGTTGTAACAACAAAGTAGTTGATAAAATCCATGTCTGTAGCTGGTGAAATATCTTGCGAGCTGGGAAACAGGTAAAAAAAATACACGACTAAATATTAATTTGCTATTTTTATTGAAATTAATAAAGATGTATACTCAATTTTGTGACATAGTTTTTTCTTCAAGTGTCATATTTATTCGATTATTCAAAAAAAATTGAATATTCTATTTCTTTTCTTCACACATTAGAAGAAGACAACAAAAAAAGAGGATTAACGTTTAGGTGTATACTCAATTTGGAGGCTCACTGTAGCTACATATTCGTCTTATTAAAACAATGATATAATATACGTCATGTTATTTTCTTCGTATAATCTTCGCGTACGATAACTTTTATATAAGAGATAAGAAAGCAAGCTGTCTAAACTTCATAATACTTGAAGTACGAAATACGTGCATGGAGTTTCAACGGTTCTATCCAGAACATTTTCTGCGTTAATCCAAATATATTTCCATACATTCTTCAAATCTCGACAATGCGGAAATGTGTTCTAACAATGTATGTTCATGGTTATCCTCTGCACAAAATATTTGTTCATTCACTGTGTTTATTTTGAATCTTACATTTCATATAAAGACGGTGCAATCGATGCAAATTATATTAGTTATCATAAGATATGAATCTAAAATCACAAAAATCTTCACTTCTTCATGATAATTTTTTGGATAAAAGGTTAAAACTTCTTTTTAAATAATCAAGAAATAAATTAGGGATAAAGCATTCTTTTTTTATACTCGAGTAGAATAAATTTGCTGAAGAGAAAATTACATCACCGATGAATCGATTCTTTTTAGTCAATTTAATCATCGAAAATTTCACGGCAGAATTCTATAGATAGCTATTTTATACGTTGTTTGAAAAATAATATTTTTTTCCGAAGTTAGAAAGTAATTGCCTTGGGAAGAATATCTATAAAAATTATTTGGAAGGGAAGTTTGAAATGGAGAACTTCATCAGTTTCAGATCACAGGGAAATTAACTGAAATTTCCTAAAAGCCATTTTCTATTATCAGAATTGATGGACTCCTTTAATTGTTTTAATGTAAGATGAAATCTAGTCAAAGGCTACAAATAGTTTGATTTGCAACCATTACGTTATAACGATATAACTTTATAATCATTATGTTATAATGATATAACTTTGCAATCATTATCTTATAACGATATAACTTTGCAATCATTATCTTTTAACTATATAACTTTGCAATCATTATCTTATAACGGTATAACTTTGCAATCATTATCTTATAACGGTATAACTTTGCAATCATTATCTTATAACGGTATAACTTTGCAATCATTATCTTATAACGATATAACTTTATAATCATTATCTTATATCAATGGTAGAATTCTATCGCTAATTATTTTGCAGGTAGTTTGTACTATAATAATCTTTCCCAAAGTTCAAAACTAATTGTCTACAAAATATCTACAAAAATTTCTTTTAAAACAAATCATAGGAAAGTTTGAAATTGAAAATTTAAAGGATTTGAGATCGCTGAGAAATTATTGCAACTGAAACGTCCTAAAAGTCATTTGCTTTTCTCGAAATTGGTGGAATGGATTTGTTTTGCATGTTAAATGAAATCTAGTCAAAGGCTACAAATAATTCAATTTGCAATCATTATCTTATAATGATATAACTTTACAATCATTATCTTATATCTATATAACTTTGCAATCATTATCTTATATCAATGGCAGAATTCTATCGTTAATTATTTTGCAGGTTGTTTGTTTTTATAATAATCTTTTTCAAAGTTCAAAATTAATTGCCTATAAAATATCTACAAGAACGTCTTTTAAAGCAAACTGATAGGAAAGTTTGTAGTTAAAAATGTAAGAGTTTTGAGATCGCTGAGAAATTATTCCAACTGAAACTTCCTAAAGGTCATTTGCTGTCCTCGAAAATTGATGAAATTGATTTGTTTTCCATGTAAAATGCAATCTAGACGAAGATTACAAATCATTTAATTTTCGATAATTATCTTGTAACGGAAACGGCGCTTTTGAGACTTATCAAACCGAGTTGCAATAAATGTCGCATACATTTAATCCTTCTTGTTCATGGTTATTTGATTCGTATTAATTATGATACCGTCTATTTTCCTCGTAAATGCTCTTCGTATGATGATTTTGA
This sequence comes from Argiope argentata, assembly GCA_026289955.1. Taxonomy (NCBI): domain Eukaryota; kingdom Metazoa; phylum Arthropoda; class Arachnida; order Araneae; family Araneidae; genus Argiope; species Argiope argentata. Next base: position 16,486,735 of record JAOUZG010005735.1, read on the forward strand.
GAAAGCCCTTCGCAAAATCTTATATGTTGTTGCAATTACAGGATGGTCCTAGTAATTAGAAGTGCGATTCCAACTTCCTTCCTTATGATGTTTTTAATTTAGCCGTTAAGGTATCAAAATTCAATTACAATAATATCATTGTCTTGAAATCACAGATGAGGCTATTATTATAAGTGATTGAAGTAATTATTTGACGATGATCTTGATTTTTCTAATGTAGTTTCGACAATAAGTCGATTAAGGGAATATTTTCGAAATATTCGCTTTTACTTATATACTTATGTACAGTAAGACAGCCGGCGTTCTGGCAAAGAAGTAGCACGTCTTCCTCATGATTTGGGCTTCACGTGTTCAAATCCCGGTTAGGGCAGGGTTGTTTTTCTGTGTTTTATCTGTGAAGCGTGTGAATATGCCCCCTGTAAAAAGGGTCTGTGCAAGCGAATTCGATTTGTAGCTAAACTCGTACTCTTGGCCCTAATTGGCACTACCTCAAAAAGAAGAGATGCTCCTTTCGGCTTAAATCTGCTGCTATATCAGCGGAGGGCTTATCCATGGCAAGTGCCATAAGTAACAACAATACATGTTTTCATTATTGAATAATATTTCAAACATAATGAAAATCTGACAGCCACAGATGAAAAAAAAATGAGAACTTACCCTCAAGATTGTGTGATTTAACAACATTATTTCATTTCTTTTTATTTGAAGTGAAAGGCGTATTCACACTAACCCATTAATACGTGCACATTGAAGTAGGAAATTCCACATTTCATCAAAGAAATCTAGCCACATTTATACAAAATAGTCTCAGAAAATTTCGACAAAAGAGCACGTATATGCTAGTGAAACCATGAATACCATTTTCTCCGTTGTTATTAAATACATTACCCTATCCTATGTACTTTATAATTCAATAAAAATACGCCAATTTATTGGGGTGAAATGTGTTTTTCTATTTTATTCAAATCTTGAGTTACTTTTATATTTCGGATTAAATCCGCTGATGCATCACTGCTCTTGTTCATGACAAGTGCCATTAGTAACAGCAAAAAACAGCAAGAGAAATGTAATATAGTGTATGGCCTTTAGTGTGACCGAAGTTAATGTTATCATTCGTTTTATAATGTTACGTTTTTAGCGTAGCGGGTTCGGATTGAATAAACTTTACTCGAGGACAGCACAAACAAATTTATTTACAGCTATTTACAGTTATTTACAGGATAATTGATAAAGTAAAAATTTCAGATAATTACAATCCAGCAGTCGTCAGTCACTTACAGCGTAAATGCAAGCCTTACGCACGATAAAAACAGACAGCAAAACAGCTATCGTATAGCACAGCAAACAGTAAATCAAAGCGAGCTCAATAACACAGCGTTAACAGCAAACGCAAACACAGCTCACTAATAACAAATCCTCTAGATCAGCGAGACGCTTTTTATTTCAGAGCAAACTCTCAACTAACTCACTCACTACGGTGGTTGATTTCTTCGGGCACATAGCCCCGGCAGGGGCTTATCCCCGGTCATGGCTGTAGTGCTTCCTCGTTGTGATCATTTACTGCCGTGGTCATCTTCGAAGTGGACAGGAAAAATGCTGGAGGAACTTTTATAGTAGCTGTTGGAGAGTAGGGGTAAGTGAGGTGGCGAGAGTCAGGACGGGTATTGATTGGCTATTTAGGGATAAGAAAACTAACTCACTCACTCCGGCTACTCGTCCTTATATAGCCGAAGAATCGCGTGCACCGAATCTCGTGAAAATTCTCAAAGCATCGCGCACAATCCAGCGGCTACTAGACTATTCCTTTCGCCAAACCAATCAAGCTGGCGCGAGGCTCCTCGCCAAACGTCGCCAACTTTGGTGCATTTTCGTGCCACTCACACGCTTGTAACAATATTATCAAAATACTCGGATTTTCATAATATAAAATCAGGGTGAGCAATCTGGTTAATGCAGTGGATGTTAAGCACTGGGCCCCGCAATTTCGAGGCCCTACAATGGTCAAGAATTAAAATAGTGTTCTACACATTAATAGTATTTGTATATAAGAAACACAAACCTACAAGTTTGTTTCCATGTAGCCGGCTGAGCCTCGACTGATGTCATTATTAGACAACGTTTTCAGTGATACCTGTAAAAAGATGGGGTGGAAGAGATTCATTTATGAATAAGAAAATCCCCTCCCGTCATATTAAGACAGAGCGGCTTGATTTTTGGGTGCAGGCGACGCCCAGAAATGAAGGATGAGACCGGGCTCAAATGGACTTGTAAATAATCAGCTGTCAACTTTTTTCTACATTTAATATAATATTTTTCATGTGCGCATCAGTGTATATTTGTTTATATCAAGTAACTATCATAACATAGATAAATAAGACCAAAGTTTTGAACCAAAATATTAAGAATTAAAAATTTAAAAGAACATTGTATTTAGGGAGCTCTACTGCTGCTACTGCTAAAATACCAATGATTTAATCTAAAATGGCAATAATAAATAAGTTCTCTTCTTCTTTAAGTTGGAAGAAGTTCTTTTTTTGTATGTGTTTGGATTTCTTTTTCTAATTACTATGTTTTGTTTTTGTGTGAGGGTTTGAATATATCTCTGTAATTCTATTTAGATTTTTTTTAAAAAATTTGAAATAAATTGCTTTACCTGTTTGCTTGTGTGCTTATAATACTGGTATGTTCTGTTTTATGATGTTTTGTATAATCTATTTGGACTCAAATTTGCTCTTATGTTTGCTTTACCTGTCTGTTTGTATGCTTTTAATACTGGTATATTCTGTTTTACGATCTTTTATTTGATCTAAACAATATGAATACAAATACATATACAAATTTGAATCCATTTGGATTCAAATTTGTTATTATATTTCTGTGTTACTAATTTATCTCTAAGCTCTCAATTTTCTGGGATTTTCGGGTCACGAGGGATCAATTTTTGACAAAATTGTGAGATCCCTCACAGAAAAAAATCCCTGGTTTGAATCCCTGCCTGAGGGTGACCCTTGAAAAAGTCTTCATTCCGGATTCGTGGTATTTCTTTCACTTTTGATCTTGAATTTTACTTTAAACTTATTTATTATTGCCCTTTTAGATTTGTTTATATCTAGTTGTACAAACAAAAAGTAAAACAAAGATAAATTAGAGGGTCAACTCCTAACAATAAACACAACATTAATTCTTCAGCGGCCGCAACCAGAATGAAAAGTATTAAGGAAGAAATTTAAATGAAGCAGTTGACGGATTTCAAAATATACGAAGTTAACAGTATATATTATAATCTAGAGCAAGTATGGAAATATTACCATTATTAAGTAAGCAGATTCACAGTCACTTACCTCATCTATTAGGTAATACTGCATAGTATAGCATATAGTAATTTCATAGTTCATTCTAAAAATTGCTTGACACTGTTAGATATAACCCTTTGCATGTCAAGGAAATATTCTGCTGGGTGACAAAAAAGAAAATTATCAGGAAAGAAGGAAGAAAAGCTAAATTTGGAGTGGTGACAAGCAGATTTGTTTTCTTTGCAACGAAATAATTCTGGCAATGAATTTGCTTCGACTTCAGAGGTTACAATTCAAACTTTAATTGGGAAAGAAAGTCTTGCAATGAAAATGTTGAAATGATGAAATTTGTTGAAGAACTGTATGTTTATACAAATGAGACTGAATCAGAAAACTATGACGGAAATTACAATAATAAATATGATTATGAGAGTATACATTATCTTAATTTATCACCAAGTATTATAAATGATAAATTTAGAATTTTTTGTGTTAAAATCGGACCTGTAGAGCATAAGAGAGTTTTTACTAAAAATACTGAAGGTAAGCCCTTTCCCACTACGAACTAATTTTTTTTAATGTCAAATAGTGAAACCCATCTTCGCAGTTGGTTAATTTATTCAAAAACGCTTTTCTCCTGATGAATTACGATTTAATAATAAACTCTCGTTATTAAGTACAGGGTGTTCATTACTTGCTGTCGGGGTTTCCGTACCTCATAACTTTAGAATAAAAAATATTTTTTACAAATATGCAAAAACTGATTATGTATTCGTAAATTACAACTGAAAGAATTTTACGTGACAACAATGCAATCTTAGAACATTTGCAGTCTGGGTAATTATGGCGTCATAAATAAAAATGGCAACCGTTCAAGAAAAAGCAATATGTGTATTGTGGTTTTCCGAAACTAAGTCAGTCATAACTACTCAACGTCGCTTCAGGACGACTTACAAGAAAGATCCTCCTTCAAATAATTCTATCGGACGCTGGTTAGCACCATTTCAGGAAACTGGTAGCGTTTTTCACCGGTTAGGAGCGGGAAGACCGATCCCTTCGCAGGAAAATGTTGATGGTATACAAGAAACGTTTACTCGCAGTCCATGAAAATCAACGAGACAATCAGCTGTTCAGTTACATATGCCTCATAAGAACAATAGGGAACGTTCTTCATAACCGCCTTCAGATGAATGACTACAAAGTGCAAATAGTGCAATCTTTAATATAAGCTTTTAACAAGCTTTTTGTGCACGTCAATATCAAAAATAAAATTCTTTGAGTTGTAATTTACGAATACGTGATCGGTTTTTTTAAAATATTTTTTATTCGAAAGTTATGAGGTACGGAAACCACGACAATAATTAATGAACACCCTATATATTTGATGCTGAAAAGTTATCTCGAATTTTTCATGCAGTTTTGGCTATGGCATAAGAGCCTACATAGTTCTGCTGTAAAATGTTTTTTAAAAAATTATGTGTTGTGAAGGCTATGAATGCATATGGATTAATATGCCAAACTGTAATTTTAGTCATGAGTGATTGTACAAGTTTTTGCCGAATTCATATATCACTTTATACTGTTGTTGTTATTACTAATGGCACTTGACATAGACAAGCTCGCTGACGCACCAGCGAATTTAAGCCGAATGAGCGTCTTTTGTTTTGAAGTAACGCCAACTACGGCCAAGAGTACGATTTTTGCTACTCACTCATTACATTCGTTTACACGGCCCCTTTTTACAGGGTGGGGGGGGCACATCCATACACCTTACAGATAGAATGTATAAGAATATCCATGCTCTAACCAGGATTCGAACCCGGGAAGGCCAGATAACGGGAAAGAGTCAGTACTCCAATGCCAGGACGTCGGGTGACTTTATACTAAAATATTAATATTTTTAAACTTGATATTAAATAATATTTGTTATAATTTTTATTTTCTTTTATGTTCTCTCACCATCAATCTCAATTACCATATTTATTTCCACTAATTAAAAGGAAGAATGTATGCGTGTTGATGTTGTACAGGGAAAACATTTGAAGTAACTATAGAAAACATTGTACAATAATATGCTTCTAGGAGCTGTTTTCTTTAGATTTTAATTCGACAATACTTGACAATTTACTCGTGAAATCAAAAAGCGGAATTACATTATCTCAGAAAGAATTAGAAATTTAAAGCAGATTACGAATTATTTTAGTTTTTAAGAGCAGAGTATATTATGGAAATTGATTCCTTTATAAAAGTTCTCGAGAGCTATAATTATTAATAATAAGGAAGAATGTATGCGTGTTGATGTTGTGCAGGGAAAAACATTAGAAGAATCGATAGAAATTCTTGTATAATAATATGCTTTTAGGAGCTGTTTTCTTGAGATTTTAATTCAACAATACTTGACAATTTAAACTTGAAAAAAAAACACGCAATTACATTATCTCAGAAAAATTTAGAAATTTAAAGCGGATTACGAAATGGTTGAGTTTTTAAGAACAGAGGACATTGCGGAAATCGATTCCCTTAGAAAAGTTCTCGTACGAAATAATTAGAGAAGGTATTAAAATAACAGGACTTTAATAACAGACACAATTTAATAATTAAAAATATTTTGTTATGGCAATGATAAGCCTCAAGTTATTCTTAAAAGATTTATTGAAATAAAGATTGAGACTAAAGACTACTAATATTCCGACAGAACCAGTTGGCAGGCAAAGGTAACAAGTGTTTTTAATAAAAAGAAATTTTAAAAAGTTGTTGAGCATAAATTAAAATCCCATCATTTAGGTAATCTTCAAAAACCATAATCAATGTGCCCCATGGCTTGATGGCGCGGTTACAGTGGACGTGGTTACAGCGGACACACAAGATTTCGTAGCCAGAATGGACACTCCGAAACTCAGCGTGGTTAGAGAGGACACATTTTTTCACCATCTTAGAACAGATAAAGGATGCAAAGGAATAAATACTTTTAAAATTCGCACCAATATAATTTAAAACTGTATTTTAAGAGGCAAATCTCTTTTAGGTGGGATAACGTTTTTTTATAGAAGTTTTCTGTTTTTGAACTCGATTATCGAATTACAAGGTTAAATACATTTTTGCTAATCAAAATCAATTATTTATATTAAGATTTTATAATGTGAATGACTTTTAAACATAGCGAAATGTAATGAAAATAAATACTTTCAGAGAAATATTTAAAAACCAATAGTAAGTGACAGTATGAACAAATTTCAGGGATACATTTTTTATACAACGTGGTGTCTTTTCTTTTACTTTTACCCAACTCATTCCTAATTTATTTAGCAAAATCTGCTTCTTCTCTTTTATCACATGAATTGGCATATGTCGATGCGAAAAATGCGCTAGTTAAACACATTTTTTCTACTTGGCAGTGAAATTGGGATCTCCAGGTATCTAATAAATTGCATTCGATCAAACCTTTCATTGTATTATGGCCTGCTCTTCCTGTACGAGAGATTGATGTCAAACTGACTCGCCTCCGTATAGGACATACACGTTTCACACATAAGCACTTAATTTTTGGAGAAAAGGCTCCCGTATGTCCCACCTGTAAAAGTAATTTTACTGTTAAACATATTCTTATCGAATGTCCTTCTTTTAATTCCCATCGTCAGAAAGTCCATCCAAGTCTTTTTACTTATTCAAAAGCTATTGGGTTTTTTCAATTCATTTGATAACTCCATTTCTTTTCGTGCATTTTCACTTGTTTTTTAAATAACCACTTTCTACTTTTACCATGTTTTTAGGGAACGTTTCTTGAAACTGTTTGAACTTTTTAGCAGTGATTTTAACTTTTAATCATATGCAGGGCGCAGTTTGGCCAAATATGGCTCTTGCGCCAAAAAATCCCAACCTACCTACCTACCTAATTTATTTATTTTTTGAGGTAAACGGTGTGGGTAATCATCTACAACAAAACATTCTTTTCCTTTTTTAATAGAGATTAATTTTGTTGAAATGCCTATAGGTTTCATCACAGATTTTTTTCGACGATCTAAAAGGACATACACATTTTCATAAAAATCAAACATCTGCTGAGAAAATGAGAAAGGCCTTCTCTCTCAAAAGCATCGGCTTATCTCTATTACGAGTGCAAAGCTCGAAACTGCTCATTAAATGACATATGATTGATTAGGGAAACAATACAACAGGTGCAAGCATGTCCGCTCTGCCCATTCAGCTCTCCTCATGTGTCCGCCGTAGCCTCTGTCCACTCTGACCACGTCCACTCTAGCCACCTAACCTTGAGTTCGATGCTCATGGTGAACGTTTGAATAAATTTTGTTAATAGTTTCTATGATTGGCAACATGTCGAGTTGTTCTTTATATTTTGTTTTTAATAAAATGCAATAGCAACAGGGTAACTTTGAATTTTGTTCGAGTTCAGTAGCTCATTAACATGGTCATTTATTAGCTCCTTCGCTGCCAAACACGAATATGCTGGTGGTTGGCAGAGTGTTACCCATTACCAGCACGAATATACTCGTGATATTTTCAATATATATTATAACGTACAACTTGTCAAACTTACAAACTTTTTATGGCCACAAACATAAATATAAAAGTGTAAAAACTTGAAAAAAAAAGCTGCAAATAGTTTGTTTTTAAAGAAATTCTACTTTATTTAACCCTTAATAACCTAGAGTTTCAATTTTGATACCAATCTTTTAAACCAAATGTTCACATTACTATTAGTTTTTTTATAGGATGGAGGTACGTATTTTACTGTTGTATAATATTCTTTCCAACGAAATTTTTAAAAAAATCAAATGTCATTATTGTTTTATTTTATCTATGATCTATTACTCGCGCGGCAAAGTGAACAAGTTAACACATTTTTCTAAAAGTTTTGTTGAATACAAATTTGATATATTTTCTTTTTCTGAAGAATATAAATAACTTGCGATAATAAAAACAATCAATGTTTCGCATTATTTCATGCATAGGTATATCTGATTTCTTTATGGCGTTAATGTCTGAAGTATCAAAATTGATACCTGTTTTTTTTTCTAAATAAATATGTGAAATAAAAACTGTGATTTTTTTTAGCTATTTTTCCTTTCATCTAGACCCTCAAGCAAACACAGTAACGTTAAAAATAAATCACTTTCGTAAATCAGGCTACTAAGAGTTAGCCCATTCGCTGCCAAGCCTAAATTATATGAGGTTATTCCCATTGCCAACCACGAGTATACTCTTGTTTGATTTTTATTCATGTAAATGATTATTTATGAAAAAAAGGTGTATTTATTTTGAAATAATAAAACTTAGGTAAACAATAACACTCAAAACAAAAATTGTCAATGGGAATAACCTCATACAATTTAGGCATGCCAGTGAATGGGTTAAACATACAAACTACTACAGCACAAAAAATTATTCTAGTAATAGAAAAACTGAAAAAGTAAATTACTCTATAAATCTTCAGAATCTTTACGATTTAATCATTTCCTCTTATTGATTGATGAAAACTAAATTATAGTTTGGAGTTTTAGAAATTTACTTTGTTTGATAAAAAACGATTTTTCACATTTAATGGATTCGGATTTTAATGGATCCAATGACTGCGATATATTTATCACAATTGAAGACATTTTGATTTCTGAATCAAATAAAAACAATATAAAAGTCAGCAATCAATTCAGACTATTCAGTAAGAGGAAGAAAATTAATTTTGCTAATCGCATATTTAAATATTGTTTATCAACTTTTATTACTTTAAAGAAAGGAAAAATATATTCAAATTCATTAGACAAATGATTTTATTGATTTTATTTCCTCATAAAATCAAAGAAAATTCATTTAACAACATCATTTAAGAGTTTATCTTTTCCCATAATTCAAGAGTTTTACAGCATCATTCAAAAGTTTATCTTTTCCCATCTCATATCAAACTTTAAAGGACATTTGTATCTCTTATTTCAAACATCATAGCATGATTCAAACATCATAGCATCATAGCATGATTTCTTTTTAAATGTTACTCTTAATTTTATAGTTGTGATAACATGAATATAAATAATTTTATTTAATATTGTTGCAAACCGCATGGGTGTATGTCCAATAATTGTGTAAAATAAAGAAATTATTTTTATAAAATTTCTTTTAATTAAAAGGAGAGAAATAAAAAGGATTTTTAGAGATAAAATTGACATAACTGAAAAATTAATATTTTACTGGTGTAAAAATGCTTTTTGCATGTTAATATGCTTCAAGAATATTGAGAAAAAATAAGTATTAAAATCACTTTGTATTACTAAAAATATTCTAAAAATAAACACTGATAAATCTTTAAAAAATTTGAACTACCTAAAAAGTAACAGCTCTCCAAATTTAACCAGTTTAATCCTAAGATTTGTTTCAATATTCATGTAGAAATTTACCCATATTATACTCACCAATAAACAATATATATTAAAAATTGGTAAATCCTTTCCAAAGGTACTGGATTCCCCCCTCCTCCCTTGAGTTTTAATATTACAGCCTTACTGCCATATTTACGTATTAGACCGTCTTCACCAACTATCGCCAACAGTTTAGTTTGGCAATTCATTGGCGACGACTTCAAATTTGGCGATAAAGTTGGACGGTCTAATAAGTAAGTACCCTTACTGTTTTATTACTGATACGTACCCGCGTCAGTAGTACAGCATTTTGAATCTAAATGAATGTTTTCAAATTTCTATTAAGTATATTGAAAATAGACAAGCACGACACATAGCCACATTATTTCTATTAAAAGTGTCATCATATCCTTCCCTCAATACAAAATTGTGGATCTTGGACAAGTTAGGAAACACCAAGAGTTCTTGCATTTTATTCTCTTTAGTAAAAGCTCTGTGCTTCGTAATACAGAAATTGAGTATTAATTGTACGCCACTGGCAAACAATAGTTATGAAATATAGGGAACAATGAATAAAGTAAAGAAAAAAATATTACAGCATTCATTGTATGTCACTGGATATGAATAGTTATGGATAGTTACGTTATTTTTACTGAATCTAGCGGTAATACTTGACGATTAATCAGTGGCGTATGGTTAATCTACAAATACCAGAAAATAGAATCTGCATTTTAATTCCAAATTTGGTTGGTGTCTATTTTCTGAAATAGACACCAATCTAGGTACCAAATTTTATTTATTTAGGTTTTTATATTTTGTAGTTATTGAATTCACTTGCACTTGAGCAATCAGATTCCGTCGTCTGAATCGATTTCATTCAAGATTTGGTAAATGTCTATCAAATCTTTGATGCTAAATCTATAACCTACAAATACCAAATCTATCTTTG
>JAOUZG010005735.1:16524114-16556569 GCA_026289955.1 Argiope argentata
ATATATATATATATATATATATATATATATATATATATATATATATAGTGAAGTACTAAAACAACTATAAAATATTACGATGGGAATAGATTACTTATTCTCTAGTTCTGGAACTGGCGAACATATTCAGAAAATATAGTATCAAATTTGAACAAAAAGAATTAGATTTTAATTTATGACATTTAAATAAGAAAAAATGTTCTAAAATTAGGATTTGAGAAAATAACATCTAAAGATGTAAATATTAAAGTGTACACAAATGCAAATATAAAAATCAGTGGAACCTTACAAAACATAGATCTCGTAACAAAATGTTAACTGTTTATACCTGTTCACATATTTTGAATATTAAAAAAAATTAATTTTAAAAAACAGATTTTAAAAAATTGACTTTTTAGCTTAGCGTTAAGCTTAAAATCAAACATTCCTGTGATGCATCATGCCTTTGACTTCGACTTCTAAAGCGAATCAGTCAGAAAATATTGCTAAGAAAAATGGCTTTCTTTCAGAGCTTTATTTATTTTTGGCCATACCGGGGAAAATAGAAATGATTGTTCTTTCCATCAATTTCAAGTACTGTAATTTATTCCCCCCTTTTTTTTTTCACGTTACTTTATTGCTTGAGAAAAAAAGCTCGTTGAATATGGAGACATTTTTTCCCCTTATATCGATTTTAAAAAATTAAAATCGGACAATAGGAAGCCTTTTTTGTAAGATTCACAATAAACCTTCACAATGACAAATTTAGATCTGATTTCATTTGCATTGCAGTATCAGCTGGCAAATCAGAAAATACTCTCTGAAAAATAATAACACTTAATAAATCGAAATAGATTCCGGATAAATAAAATACAAATTAATGCTTTTTAAATTATATTTCCTGTAATAATACTTACCAATTTGACTTTTTTTTCTGTATATTTGCTTTTAGACTTATTCATTACCGTTTCACCATCAGTTACGTGGAAAATGGCTTATAAGCATACTTTAAGGTCAAAACATACAATATCTCAATTTCAACAATATAGATTGCTAAAATATAGTCATATTGTAACAAAATAATGACTTACAGTCATAACGCAACTATGACTTTTGAGTTCAAGCAGAGATTTCACAACCTGTAAAGCATTATAAACATCTAATTAGTTTAAGGATGACAAAAGAATGTTTAAAGGTTAGTCCTTTAAGCAACGGATTAACTTCTTAGTTAAATGAGATCTCTTATTTGAGACATTTTAGGGTTATCGTTATGGTACTTTTCTTTTAGCCGGGCGAAAGCGAAAAATCGCCAAATAATGTATTATTCGGCCAAATTACTACAGCGATCTTGGAGCGAATAATCGCCAAATGATGTAGAATCTCGCCAAATTCTTTGGCTATTTTTCGATTGCGCTCGGCTAACAACAAAAGTATCATCGTTGTAATAATAAAAGCAGCATTTGAGATATTGAATCGTTCCAAGGTGATTTCTGCATTTCGTATAACTTGATACTTTCATTTAATTACGATTTAAGATTTCAGATTCCTAAATTCGATGCTAGTCTCAGATACATCATTAAATGTGAAAGGTTGGAATTTTTCAGCAATGTAATACAAGGGTTTTCATTCCTGTATAATAACCAGTGGAATGATATTCTCGAAACTTTCTTGATCACTCACCATTAGAAACCTTATTCCTCATCTCTTGCATAAAAATATGGAAATGGTAAAAATTCTTCACGTTTTGAACGGCATTGACTAGTCTTAATTGCAAAACATAGATTTTTGCCGTGAATCTAATATTTCTAATTGAATGTATCCTACAAATATATATTTTTGAACTGCAACCAAAATTTGCTACTAAACTATAGCTGTAGACAAATAACGTATAAAATTCCATTGATATAACTAATTACCTTTATCAGTTATTACAATTACAGCATTTGAAGTAAAAACCCACAGTCAATTCATTGGCAAATTTGGCTCAAAATTTGATAAGACACTACATATTAAGTTTTAAATCCATATATAAAATTTTATCCATCTAAGTCAAAGTCGATTTGAGTAAACGTGTTCACACACACACGATTTTAAAAAGTTTTTTTTTTTCCCCGAATAAAAAGAGGTCTAAAAATCTAGATTCTTCAAAATCACTTCTTTGAATTTCACTTCATCATAGGTATTTTTCATCTTTTCTACGAAAAAGTAAAAAGAAGTTGGATATTTACTAAACAAACTGCATATATATATATATATATATAATTTTTCAAGCAGAGTCGTGGCCGAAGACGGAAAAGACAATTTGAATATTTAATTAAATTTGTTTCCGTCCCGGGAGACACGAATTGTGAACAAACAGAAGGCGACAAGAACAATGCAGAACCACACAAAACGAAATGAGGGGTAACTAATAAAAATTTTATTCCCGTGAATATATACTGTGAGATTTAAATAAGGATTTCCTACGTGCATCAACCCCAGGCAAGGAAATTATAGGGATATTTTAAAAGAAAAGGCTGGACTTGTCATTTTTAATCCCTTCACTCGGAGTGTGGGAATTTGACTTTTAGCCGATTTAGCAATTTTAGAATTCGTGTTGAATTAAATAGAAAAAGTGGAATGGGATCAGGAAATAAGATAGTATTTTAGAACGAAGTTAATATGTGCTGAATCGCTCGAAAAATTAGTTCTCGATATCGCAAAATTAAACTTTCAAATTTTAATACATTTGACATCTTTTTTTCGTTGAAAATTATGATTATCTCTTTGTAAATAACTCTTGACCCTCCGTAATCACTTGTCGTGGTGAATTAATAAAAATGTGAAAAATCAAATGATTAATAGATTGTCTAATAATCATTCGACTATAGCAAGATTGTCATTCGCTATAAGAAAGCCTTGTTTATAATTCATTTTTTCTCGTGCGAATTGTAACAGTTAGAACTCCACTGAAATTTTAATCATTTCAAATCGAAATGATTTAGCTCTGATGGTCACGAAGTACGGCCGTCTAAAAGCAAAACAATTGGGATGAATGAACTGCTTACTGCACCAACCATGTAACAGAAAATAAATTAATTTTCCGAATATGAAATTAATATTTCAGTCCAGTCGCCAAGCAACTACTTCAGGAATACAAAATGTGTTTCACTTCATGAGCAAAGGCGCTCAACAATCTTTTGATCTATAGGAACAAGTGACCAAAAAGGATAAATTAATGTATGTTTAAAACATTTAAAATGAGAAATCAGTCGGAGAACTTGTGTTGTTGTTGTGTCAAATGGCACTTGTCATGGACAAGCCCGCCGCTGACGTAGCAGCAGATTTAAGCTACAAGCTTCTTTGTATTTGAGTAGCGCCAACTAGGGCCAAGATTACGACTTGGCTACACACTCACCACATTCGCTTGCACAACCCCTTTTTACAGGGGGGCACATTCATACACCTCACAGATAGCACACAGAAGAACAACCATGCCCGAACTCGGGACTTCCAGAACACGAGGAAGACGCGCTACCTCTGTGCCAGCAAGCCGGCCAGTCGGAGAACTTTATCTTGGCTATGCTCGTATCTTTCCCAATGCTTCTCTAGCAAACTGGCTATCAATTCCTTTTCTACTGCTTCCCGCGATTTTCGTAAGTTAGAGTTTATTTTTATGATCACAGAGTTTTATTATAGTGCAACATGTAGTTTGAAAAATATTTGAACTTATTTGCAAACATCGCATCTAAATAGTGACTTTAAAAAATTATGCAGTCAGAGGATTAACCAGTACTCTTGAAAAACTGGTAAAACAATAAAATAGTTCGCAGCGAATTGCCTGTATCTGGAAACTCCTTCCAACCTAAAGAAAATACAAACGTAAACAAGTTTTCAGCCAAGGCAGCCAAATGCTGTATACTACAATCTGATTACCAAGGTTTGTTGTTACTAATGGCACTTGCCTATGGACGATCCCCCTGCCGATACAGCAGCAGATTTAAGCCGAAAGGAGCGTCTGTTTTTGAAGCAGCGCCAACAAGGGCCAAGACTTAGTTACACTCACCACATTTGCTTGCACAGCCCCGTTTTACAGGGGGGCACAGTCACACATCTCACAAATAGCACACAGAACAACCATCCCCGCACCAGGATTCGAACCCGGGACTCCCAGAACTCGAGGAAGACGTGCTACCTCAGAACCAGAGAGCCGGCTTTCCAAGGTTTATACATGGTATTTGAATTTCGCTTTGTTATGAATCTCTAGCTATTTAAGCAACTTCAAGGGGGTTAGTCAACAACGGAATGCTTGATTTCTCGCCAATGAAGGAACTTTCTACCAAACTTGAATACGCTTGGTCAACGTAGGTTTTACAAAAAAACAAGAAATGTTGAAAAACGAAAAGAACAAAATTTAGCACACAATTACACTATTCTGAAAACTCATCGGACAAAATAACAATAATCCCCTTTCCGATTAACAAATTTATTGGATTAAAATGAAAAACGTTTTATTTGCATGAAGATTTAAGTAACTTGACGATTGTTGTTCAAGTGAGTACAGACAGTATAATCGGCCATAATGGGAATAAAATATAAGTAAGATGAACTTACTAAAGAATGCCTCTAGCCCAATCGACCTAGTTTAATCACTAATGACCAAGGGTGAAAAATTGACATACTATCGATGTTATTTACCATCTGCTATACCATTGCATTGCCTATCGTATTAAACATCATTACATAAAGGCTTTCTTTTAAATGCGAGAAAACTATACTTATTGGAAACAACACTAAATATCATTTTAAAAAATCAGTTTCGTCGAATCGGATTCTATATTCAAGAGATCTCCTTATTAAGTGCGGACTCCGAAAAGCTTTTCGTCGCCACTTAAATGACAGTTTTTTTTAATAAGGAATGCCGTTATTTTGTTTCGCCCATTAACAATCTTTGAATTCAATTTTTAATTTTGGTAACGCGATGTTTTGTTGCTTAACTGCAATGTGCTAATATTGTTCTGGAGGTTGAATATTGAAATGAAATAAGTTGTTCACATTTAAATAACAGAATATTTGATCACACGTTTTTGGTTAAGGAGACCAGGGACTTTTAAAATGACTTTTTGCAATTTTCACTTTAGTAATTTGAAATTTTAGAGACATTAAGAGTGACACTATAGGAGATGACACAAAATTTTAAAGCATTACATCGATTCATTTACGAGTTAGGAGGGTTAATATATTAGCGATAAATAACGTTAATGAAAAATGTTCCAGGCGCTCCAATTTTTATTATTACTTACTCTAACCCTTTTGAAACAAAAGTTGGGTTTAATCTTGAAAAAAAATATCAAAATTAACCAATATAATAACTAAAAAGTTATATTTTTAAAAAGTTTAAGTAGTTTTGAGTAATATATTGGTTAATTTTGATATTTAGTACTTCAAACATCAAGATTAATCCCAACTTTTGTTTCAAAAGGGTTAGAGTAAGTAGTAATAAAAATTGGAGCGCTTTCGTACGAATTTGGAGCGCCTGGGACATTTTTCATTAACGTTATTTCTCACTAATATTATATTAACCCTCCTAACTCATAAATGAATCGATGTAATGCTTTAAAATTTTGTGTGTCATCTCCTATAGTGTCACTCATAATGTCTTTAAAATTTCAAATTATTAAGGTGAAAATTGCAAAAAGTCATTTTAAAAGTCCCCGGTCGCCTTAATCAGTCTAAATGAACGTAATCGTATTTAAAACTAATGCATCCTGAAGTAGCTACACTTTACAATTGTGTTTATTCTTGACAATTTAAAGCTTAAATGAATCGATTAACCGAGTTAGAATTAATATTTTACGGTACAAAAGTCGCATTTGGCTAAGCTGTGCCATACTAATGGTATTAAAATATATCACCTTTTAATAAAATCAAAACATTATATTTGTACGAAATTGAATTGTCTCATAGTATGAAAATGTACCTGTCACGAAAAAAAGCAAAGATGCAAAGCAAGAACAGTACAAGAAATGTTAATATTATTTTTCAATTTATTTTTTTAAAGCATAAAAGGTTCACATTAAAAAGCAACTCAATTAACTGAGAAATAACAACCATTGTAGTGGCGTCACTCGGAAATGAATTTTGGAAGTAGTTTTGAAATAAACTCCATGACATGTAAAAACGTAATTAGTAAATGTAATTAACTTCTTTAACCCCTTAACCGGTTTATTTTCCTTACTATCTATTAAGATGACACCTTCTATTTTGGGAATATTTTCTTATTTTGATTCAAATGGAAAATTCATGGAATACTTGGCTTATCTACGTATTCGAAGTCATTTTACTATTGAATTATAATTGTAATGAACGATTTATTTTTTGTTTACAACTATCAAAATTTGATAAATCGATGCATGCACGGCGTACGGGCAAACCGGTTAAGGGGTTAAAAGTTGATAGTTGCCACCACGGTATTTCAAATTCTTAATTTTAATTTCTTTTCAAACCTGATGGCATTTGTCACAACTTCCTGGTTCCTATACATGTGTTGAAAATGAGATGAAATGAAATATATATATCCCCAGGCGACCCTTATCACCAATTTCCATCAATTTTTAATTCCATATTTTTAAAAATTCAGGACTAAAAAGGTCAATTAGAATGTACATGACTTTCTTGCACCAAAGTGTCATTTCATTGTAGTAAATATTGCATGAAAAAAAAGGCAAAGATTTTCTACTTAACATTTTATTTCATACGCTATCAAAAATATATGTACACTAAAACCTTGCATGAAACTTTGGTCAAAACAATAGTCGAGCATAAATTAAAGAACAGAATCAAACACAAGCACTCTTTTTTTTTATCGCAAGTACAAAATGTGAATATACACAAAAATCAACAAACAATCTGTAACAATGTGAATGACAAGAGTTGTATTGCAAGACACCCACCAGTCGAATTCGATCACCGGAATGACAATAAATACTAACACAAGCAGCACATTTCTAGATTTATTTATAAAAAGGAGTCAACTTATCTTGCAACATCAATAGTAATTTAAAATTGTTCAGAGCTTAGTGGTTTCGAATCAAGTACACTTCTCAATTCCACATATAGGAAGTAGTAAGTCGTTGCCAACATGGAAGATTAATATCGAATGAATCGACAGTTGATTCGTTCGAGACAAATTTAAAAAGCTTTGTTTTGAACTACTGATGATTTTCGCTTTGCAAATTGTACGAGAAATAACACAAGATAAATTTGTAATATTGTTTGCATAATATTGTGCGCAATGTTTTAAAGGTAGATAAATGCTACTAAATGAAAAGCAACACTGGCTATATCGATGGAATTCAAGAATATGAAATTTAATCATTCAGAAATTTAATTTTAAATAAGAGATTAGTAGAACATTCATTATGAATAAAAATAAGTAGAACCCAAGTCGACTGGAAATACATGAATAGCTGCAACTTTTTTTTTATCTATAAATAAAAGCAGCATTCAAACAATTGCTTCAAAAAATATAGCATGAAAAACACTTGTCAAAAAAGTAAACTAAAGACTTATTCCTTCCACATTGAATGGAATTCGTTTGGAATGTGCAAAAGAAATCGTATTTCTAAAGCAAAACACTCTAAACTGAACATTGTTATGCGTGTAAATAAAATAAATAAATTTACCATTTTATAAATAGCAAAAATTCATTTTATTTCTTCCGTTTTTGGAATCCATTTGCGTAGCTCTTTTAGAGATTTTTCGATAGTAAATACTTTAAATTGATGCCAGGATTTTTGATAAAAACATAATGCCCAATTTGCTGTATTCCAAGCACCGAAGTTCTTCCACAAATTCCATTAACTATAATGCACCTAAATATTCCAGAAAAATGGAATGCTAACTCGCTTGCAGCTAACTGGTGTATTTTTGATTTTAATTCGATTGCTTTTAATCATTTTTATTGCTTTATAAATGCTAGATTAAGTTACTTTCGTACCTGAGTATATTTACAATAGTTTTTAACTAAACTTGTCTGGCATACACATTAAACTAAACAATACATAGACATATAGAGCAAAGAGATCTAGTCACTAATATGCTGTTAGCACAATTAAGCGATATTCCTTTGTCGTTATTTCCTGCAAACAAACAAACAAGAAAAAATAGAATGGAAGGAACAAAAAATGCACCAACCCATAAAAGTTGAGAATGCTTTCAAAACCACACTCTATGTTCATCAACAGGCAGTCATGAAAAAACGTTTTTATAAGCAAGAAAAAAAATGCTTTTATCATTTCTTTAGTCCTAAACAATACACCTTGTAACTTAACCTAGTGTAGCATTAATCTAGCTTTTTAGATTTGCTAGGAGGTGAGAGGTAAGTATTGTAGAAGAATCGCGCAAATAGCACGAAGTATGAAGCATACATTAGCAAAGCATAGTTGGCAATGTTATCGGGCAGTTGACAGAATTCGCCTTTCCGCCTCGTGATGTAGCCGAAGTAGCTCACAAAGCAACCGGCGACCATCTGAAGAATTTGCGAGGAAGTAATGATAATGGGCACAAAGCGTGGCACCTTGATACGCATGGCTCTCATGGCATAGTAAGTGTACATCAAAGAGTGGGCAAAGTAGTTCATGACCACAAACCACCTGGCTGGGGCAATGTGCTCGGTATAGCTGTACCAGGTAAACAATAAAACTGTTATATGGTGGTACCAGTGTAGAAATATGAGCTGCTGTTTTCTTAGAACGATGAAAATGGTGTCACCAAGCTCGGGAACCTTGGACAACGTGAACATCCAGGTCCAGAAGCCGCTGACTTTGACCTCTTCAATGAAGCTTGGGTTGCAGACTGAATGCGTGAAGCCGAATTCCTTCAAAACGTGAGCCAATTCGGGCAGTGTGCGGCAGAGTCCAAAAATAGAGAAAGCAGCTAAGAAGACATTCCATGCGGCTAAGGTGCGGCGCAGTTCAAAGCGGTTTCTGGTCTGCATGTAAGCTTGACCCCCGAAGATTATCAGCATATACAAGCCTATGTAGTAGAATGCCTGATGCCAATGTTGGATCATCCATTGCCGCTTCAGACTTTTGTCAAAATTTCTCTCAAAGTCAAATATAATGGAATAATTGGGCGAAGTAGGCGACTCCCGAAGGTCACCAATCAGGGATGGCATATTCATCCTGAATTAACAGCCAGCAGACGACGTTGGAAGAATCTGAAACAGAAGAGAAATTTAATTAATCTTTTTGTTTCCTGCAATCAATTAAAAAAGACAGCTAAGATGCTTATTACAAACATTAAAATTCTATTGTAAAGATGAATGAAAAAATCCTTGATAAACATTTCGGACAAACTGAACTCAATTTATTACAACGAAATGAAATTTTAATCTATACGAACTGAAAACGAATTTTATTTTGAAATGGTATGAATCGGCATGAAATGAAAGGACAAGCGCAATGGTAGGTTTGGTTCGTTAATAATAGTTTTGAACAATGATCCAGAAATTATGAGAAAGGGAAGGAATTAAAATTATACAAATCCGTAAATTTTATGGATTTTCAGTTCATTTCCCTTTTGTATTCGTGACTCGTCAATGCATAATTTTTTTACACAATTTAAGTGAAATAGGATGCTAGCATAAAACATCAAAATCACTCAAAGATCACCGCCACTTTCTAGTTTCTTTAACCCTTTGCAGTCCGAAGAATAATTAGATGCCAAATTATTCCCCTAATACAAAGATTTGTTTATTGCTATGAAAAATAAATATTGAATTATTCTAAGTCGAATTTCTTTGAAAAATTAATCTACATCTCTTAACCATTATGTAGGCGTCTTTAACAATTAAACTTGAAAAATAAATAAAAACGTCAAAATGATACACAGTCTTGAATGCCGAGTTACACTCGACATCGGACCTCAAAGTGTTAATCATTAACATTAAGGTAAGACTTCATAAAACTCAAAACAAGATGGCGGATACCATTTAGAAAGTATGAATTGAGTATTAGTTTAAGCGCATACAACACAAGAGAAATTAAAATAAATAGCACATTTATCTTATATAAATAAGGCATTATTATGGCCGTCTTTGATAACTAACTTGTCCGTTGGAATTAATTGCTGCTAAAACGTTTAATTAAATATTTTATGTACCATGCTCTCCTCAACATTTACTTTTTAAAACTACAGAACAGAATGGGTTACACGAGTATCAATATTTGAACTCACTAAATTATAAAGCGAAAACATTGAAAACAATTTAAAAGTTTAACCACTTCGCACATAATGTCGTCTCTGACACGCGCATCATATTACTGAATTTTAAATTTGCAATTAAATGAAAATATTCTGTAATTTTAAAATGCAAGAATCACTTAGAAACTTCAATATCTTAACGCTAGTTATATTATTACAAGAAATAAAATAACAATAAATGTTCAAGATAGAATGTGTCATCTAATTAGGAAGTTAAATTCTTATGTCAAGAGGTTAAGATGCAAAAACCATTTTTTATGCTGTAATAATTTTGGAAGTTAATCACGGAAAAACGCTCACATTTTTTAAATTAAAATTCTAATCAAAATTTCTAAAAAAAAAAAAAAATCTGTAAAAGAATGTAAGCACCAAGTTTAGTAGCTCTGGTTAAACGGTCAGACCCAGTGCTAGAGAAATATACAAACGCGCAAACTCATTTTTATAATAAATAGACTTAAAAAAAAAAAAAAAAACTAACGAGTTTGAAAAATAGTTCTGCCAGACTTTCAATTGGTTTTGTTCTGAAGGCAGTTAATGGTGCGTTATGCTCACTATTATAAAAAACGATAATTAATGAAAAACTGCAAATAAGATACCAGTTGTTAAAAATAGAAAAAAACAGTAAAATTAGTTTTCAATAAAGCACTCGAGAAAAGGCTTTCAATGTATTACTAAAAACGTAAAAAGGTGACAAGTATAAATCTTAGCTAAAAAGAACCAAGAATTATATTTGTCATAAATATTTGTCATTGTCATCATTATATTTGTATAAAAGAACCAAGTATTATATTAGATAAAAAGATCATTAAAATTTATAACCTCTGCTTGTTTAATCAGACACCTAGGAATGTATAAGCGATGTGGATTAAATTGTGATCATTCACACCCATGAGCCATAAACTTCACCAACAGCTGTCGTTATTTCTTTCGGAACAAAGTAATTGAGGGTTGATTAATTTATGGCCATACTTGATGATCATTTTGAAGTTCGCGTTCTGAAGATACAAAGCTTAATTAAAATGTGAACTTATAAACTTCCGAGTGGAAATAGATTTATTTTCTTATTATCCGATTAGTTGATAGTTTTATATTTAAAAAAAAGTCTTTTCCAAATGATATCAAAAGAATCAATAGCCAATGAATAAAAAGTTAGAATGTCATTTTTTCAAAACTTAAGACAATTTAGAAATACAATTCACTTCCTTTATAGCAACCTAAATCGAATTAATGTAGCTGCGTCAACTACATTAATCTGCTAACAGTCGGGTACTATTTTCAAAAGTATTTTTGTTTTAAAATTTTTCGTTTATTTATTCATAATCGACATTTTTAAAGTTATTTTAGATATTTTGAAAGAAAACTGTCAACAAATATTTCCAAAATTTCAGCAAAATTTTCCAGAAATTTCGTAAAGCTTATATCGCTCACGATAGTCAGAATGTTCATAATTTTTTTTCATGAATTTAAAGATAATTTTTTAAATATTCGATCCTTTCATTAACACCTATACTCTAAAGGGAAAAACCTTTTAATCCTCAACTGCAAAAGATAAAAACAGTTTCATTGTAGATAACTCATTCACGAGCACTGAACGCCAGCGTCATTTTAAACCTCTTGATAAACGCCCCGTTAGAATAGACCTCATCATTCAAACATCTCTCTCAATCGACAATCAATAAAAAACTATTCTAAATGGTTATTAGGATAATCTGGATTTACAACATCTATTCAGAACCTGCCAACTGATCCGTTTTTTGCATTTGCGATCGATTTTGGCGCACTCAATTGGCGTGGCGTAGAATGGGGCGATTGTGAATGCCTGACACTGACTGTATGTCGTTACAAGGGTTTCATTCATTGAACAGAGCTAAATGGAAATAACTTGGGGAATTAGAAGTTACATCTATCTCTCAAACAGGATACTAGAAACCATTGCAAATTCATGAAATTGCAAGTTTCGAGAAGTACTTTGGAAGTTCCGAACATGATTTTGGGTTAATTGATATAACAGGATATTTAATTTTGGTTACCACTTCCAAAAAAACACATGGATTTTCAAGAGATATCCATTAGCATTTAGTTGATGCTTAGTTAGACTTTTGCAATTTAAATGTTTTAACAATGGTGTTATGTTACTCATGAAAAAAAAATCGGCAAATTAATTTCTCTTACAAATCAATGATAGTGTTTGTGATACTACAATGGCACCGGAAAGTGATAATGAAGTATTATGACAAACGAAAAACCCAAAAGTCACTTCCCTCTTTGACCTTACGGTGCAAGGCTAAATGTTTCCACTATTATGCAAATGTTAAAAGGAAAATTATGCATTTCTTACCAATGAACAATCGAATGATTGTTTTTCTCCCCTATGTGCTCAAGAAATAAAATTTTGGTTTTTCTACTGTCAAGGTTATCGACGCTCGGTTGAAATCAAGGAGGGGGTAATGACGACGATATTCAAACACAAGGTTATTTCAGGCGATAGATATTGCAAAATTCCCAACCACGTGAATTAATACCTTTAGAGTAAAAAATTTTCACAATATGAATATCGGTATACAAATTTAAAAACATTTTCTATATCAAACTGTATCGAAAAGAATGCGATAGAACTCAAAACCCGAAATAATTTTTCGTGTACAGAAACAGAACGGAATCGTCTCTACATACAAGAGGATAATCGTGGATTGCATTTCATTTCCTATATTTCAGTTATGCGTCCAGATCAACTTTGGAATGTGTCCTAGCTCCTAAGGTTTTCCACACAGTTCCATTAACACTAGAACTATGAACCGGTCAAAATGACCGGTTGCATCATTCATTTATACCATTTCCCCTTTATGTCTTATTTAATATTTTACGATAATGCCATGGTTTTTATTAAATTTGTGTAAAGAATAATATAAATTATTTTGTTCTAACGCTTTTAATTTTCAGAAATAACTATGAGTTACACCTAAATATACGAACCGGTCATTTTGATCGGTCATGAAAATATCATGAACACATGTTGTGTATTCCCGGAATTGCTTTTATGTTTATATGGAAAATACCCGGAATTCAAAAATTCTAAGTTTTCTATATATTATGTAATATATTGGTAAATATTAAATCTAGATATATTGGTAAATATTAAGTCTAGATCAAAATTTAAATCTTAAATTTTGAAGACACTTTCTACAGTCAATCTGTAACCTCTATATTGATAAGTAATCAGAAATCGTAGCATATATAAAATTTCAATTTAGATTCTCACATTCTTGCACACATTGCAAGTGGTTTGTGATTGAATATTTTTTTCATTATTAGAAAGGGAAATAAAATCAAGATTTTTCAGTTAGAAGTTTTTACCCTGAAAATGCCGAGACGTTCGAAAAAAAATTTCTTGGATATATAGCAAATATATGCGAAGATATATCCGAAGTTGACTGTAAATCAACAAATATTTCAGTAGTCCAGTTTGAGAAAGGGAAAGTCTATGTATCCTTAAAATTAAATTATCTTATCTTATGAATTTATAGTTTTATTTCTTGAATTCTACTATTTTGTTTACTTAAACAAACCGGGCAAAATGACCTGTTGGTAGAAATAGGTATATGGTAAATCTTCGTAGTTCTAGTGTTAAAAGAAGTGTATCGGCTAATTCATTCTGGCAATAGTACAATTTCTGTACGTGTAAAAAATTAAAGGATAAATGCATAGAAAAAGGAATATTTGTAAAGGCAAACAACCAGACAATCGACTAAATTTTCTTACAAAAAATTGGAATCATACGTTGAAAATATGCAATTCAGATTTTATTTAACTTTATTTGCAAACCTGTTGAATTAATTGGTAGTTTTACGAGCAAATGAAAGCAAATGGATCGCATTTGAAAAGTTTATAAATATTCCAGTAAAACATTAATTCTATTCTTTTATTTTTAAGTTAACAAGTTAAAAAGATTTTTTTATAAACTATAAAACCCTTCTCACTTTGAGAGGGGGGAGAATTAACATTTGAGTTTCTTGAAATTCCTAAAAATCGAATTATATTAACATTTTTTTTTTCTTTTTTGCAGATTCTAAGAAAATAACTCATTAGTTTCTTTAAAAGATTAATTATTCCGTCGTCTGTTAAAATCAGCATATATTATGTATTAACAGTAAAAATAAAAAATCCCCTTCTGAATTTAACCACGATGCTTCCACGTAATTCACAAATCAATTCGCATTAAAAAAAATTATAATAAACTAAACCGTAAAAACAATTTACGATTCAAATTCAGGTCTCCGGTTGGAATTTCAAAGTGGAGTAATAATCATTAAACACAAATTAGACGCCACATTAAGTTAATCGGCAATAAAGAAAAAGGAAAAATTCTCATGAATCGCGTAATTAATGACCACTTAAGAAGTTCAGAAATCATTAGGTTAACAACTGCATTGTAGTTGAGGCTGGAAACACCTGCGCGGATGTTACGTTAATTTTGCATCGCCTTGAAATGCAATGCGACACGCATTCTCAAAAAATGAAACCAATCACAGAGGAGGGGATCGGTATTCTTTTCGGAATAAGAATAGGAAGCCGAGAATTGGAAGTAGAACTGCCGGAAGGAAACAGAACCGTTTTGCAGAGGAAAGTGAACCGCTTCGAGCGAGAAGGAAAGAGTTATTAACCAGGAACCCAGCGCATCCATTCTGGGTCAAAACTTCAAGAGTGCGGAGAACAAAAAGCGGGTCAGAGTGTATTTGGGCCTGAAGAGAACGGAATGGAATCACGCCACTAGGATGGTTCGAGCTATCCAGCCAATCAATGACCGAGAATTTGAATAAGAACGCGCTGATTCCGGCTTCTCATTTGAATTCGGAACCGTTGGAAAATGACCAAGTTTGAAGACGGACAACTGCAATTTGTTTGCAAACACAAGACTTATCGAAATTGTATTTCGAATCTTCCGAATAAGAAGTGAATTAAGTACTCTTTAAATGCCAATTTTCTGTGAAACGGTTAAATTAATTAAATTAAAAGAACAGCATTCATTCAAAAGAATGAGATTAAAATTTAAAATACTATAGGGAATGCCAATTCTTCCCAATTGGGACCCTTTTTTGGAATGGATAAGATTGTAGCAATGCCGATAAACAGAATTATATGAAGCAATTCTAGTATGCACGTTACTTCGAATAGATAAAATTTACTCCAATGAAAACGAATTTTAAAAGTAAAATAAATTTTATTCCTATTTTAAAAGCACGCAGAATAAATGGCAAATGGGTATTATTTAACGATCTTTCCAAATTCTTAAATTCTTCCAAAATTTGGGGTAATTGGAACATTTTGGGAATTCCAAATATTAATAAAAGTTAAGCCAAAATGCAAGACATCAATACAAGGATTTGTGAATATTAAAAATATCAACTTTAAGTTATTAGCTGAGCAATCAAAATTATGGTATACGCTCCACAATCATTGCAAACCAAACAGGAAAGAAAAAATAATGAAGACGGAAATATTTATCAAATACTCAATTATACAGTTCTATTTTAAGGAGGTTCAAATTGTTGAAGTTTGTATTTCATGGCACAAAGGCCATTTTAGGTTAAGCTCTGGCTTAAATTAAAAATGTAAAGAAAGACAGAAAAAGTGAAGCAATTATTCCCATTTTTCAACTGGTTTAAGTATCTAATGTCATTCCCTCAGCAAAAAGCAAATTGTTTGGAAATTGGAAACAAATTAAGGCAGCGAAAATACAGAAATGAAGTGGTTAGACAATTGGTCCCTAAACTCAAAAATCTGAAAATATTTCACTAGGCCATGGATCAACGTATAAATTATACACTCTTTCTTACCTGAAGGTCGATGCAGACACCAGAAGCGTGAAAAGCAGAAGTCAGATAGGAGTCCAAACCCTTCTTAAATATCCACTCCGATCAAAAAGAACACAAGCGATAAGGAAAAGATCCCATATCTAAGCAAAGATTGCTATCGCGCAGACTGACTGACAAGACGTCTTTAGGATGGTGTTATATATTAAATTGAAGCGGAATAATGAATCAAAGTTCATTTGAAGGCTCGCTGTGAGTGACGTCAATTCGGGCACGTCAAATGAGACATCTCGTCAATACCTATTCACACATACTATACATTCAAGGTCCCAGCACTAAAAAATTTCAAAGGTCGAACTTTATTGTTTCGTTTCTTTCTTTCTTTTTTTTTTTTTTTTGGTTAGCAGTGAAATCCAGATACTAAAAGAGGAAATTCGCAGATCTATAAAGAGCAGGAAATAAATTATACGGACAGAAGCAATTCATTCGATCAAAAAATGCCAATGAAAGCTCCGCATGTTAATTTTGGCAAACCAAAAACGTCACTGCAAAAATCAAATTTTTATGCAAAGCAACCAAGTCTTACAGCCAGATCGTTATGGAAGACGCAATCCGCAGTGGTAGGCCATTCTTCACCTCATTAAATAAGCAGGAAGAAGTTCGGGATTCTACAGAATGGAATCTCAGATGGGATGATATTTTGAGAACGTACCGCTGTATCGTGTTTTTAACTACAGCGGCGGGAATTATAACAACAAAACGAGATAAACTCATACACACGATATGCAAAATGCGCTTTACCTGTCAGCGAAAAGATTGTATCGTTTTAAAACATTTTAATTTTGGAAATAAGCTTGCATTAGAAATAGAATAAATTCGTTCCTTTTTAGTTGTTTTAGAATTGCACAAATTAACAATTTTCATTCGTGTTTGTTAACATTAGAATTAGATTAATTTATACCGATGCTTTAGGAATTTATAATATTGCCTCATTTAAATCTATACTACCATTATGAATGGGAAAGTTTGGATGGAAGGATGATGTTAGTCAATCACGGCAGAACAGCTGAACGAAATTGGACGAAATTTAGCACCGAGATGGATAATATCAGCCTATGTTCTATTCTTGACTATTTATTCCCGTTAATTGAGTGGTCAGTTTTTTATTAATTAAAAGGTAACTTTCCCGCCAAATGAGTAAGACGTATTTCAAACGAATCTGTTTATTTTCTTTGTGTTTAATGCATTTAAAATTAAACATTTTTAATCAAACGATTTTTCGGATTCATTGTGTTAAAATAAAAAAGAATAAAGGGAATTAATAAGTTCTAATCTGTATTGCGTTACTACAACTGGCGTAGAAAATTCACTCACGCACAACATGTTCTGTTAGTCGACACCTGTATTTTCAACGGATGCGGGATTTTGTTTTGGCCGGACTAATCAGCAAAATGATTTTGAATAATTGGTTTGATGTTTTGCTTTATTTCAGGTACACATTGTAAATTGTTTTTAGGTTAGTTACGTGTGGGCTACGCTTTGATATACAATCATTTGGCGCTTTGCGAGGTTGGCAATTTTTCCCGTAGGGCTTTGTTTCGGTTTACATTACAGTCATTTTTTTTATGACTTTGTAATTCGTCCCTGTTCATTTCCTTTGATTTTTTTCCCCCGACTGTTCGTATTACTTTTTCCTACTTTAATTATTTTTTATTTAATTTTTTTACATGCATTCTGCATTTGTTGATTCTTTGATTCCATATTTCCGTTAATTTGCTGCAGCGTTCACCGAAACCTTACGATTGGAAACGCCATTGATGCCGTTTGCGCCACATTAGGCCATTTCGCTAAAATTTGGCGAGACACTTTCTAAGCAGAAAAAAAAACTTTGGGGGGGGGGTCACATCAACATAATTATACGGTTTGATAACATTTTACATTGCAATTCAGATTGTCAGTTTTCACACAAACACAAAATTTCCAAGCGTACGAAGCCATGAGTGAAAACAAGTATACATATTTCTTTGCAATTACAAAATTAGACAACGAATTAAATTTTTTAAAGCTATGAAAAAAAGGATTTATCGGTAATATCCTAAAAATTTCCAAAAACTATTGCGTACCATGTAAAAATTTGATTGTATGATTTAGTTCCTTTGAATGCATTTTATAGCGATCTTGATGCAGTGAGCGTTTTTTGTTTTCTTTACGGTCAGGTTACAAGCTGTTTTTCAATACTGACTTTTCTGATTGCATACATTTGTTCATTATATTTTCATAAAGAAGAGTAATTAAAAAGTATACAAGTTTCTCAGGAAAAAATATTAGCAAGCAAAACACATGGTTAAATATAAAAACCCTTCAAATTTTCATTCATTTGTTAATTCTGAATCTACATAAATAAAAATGAATCGCCAAATGTGTTACTGAGCGCAAAACTCGAGAACAGCTCGACCAACTCGCCTATTATACGCATATAAAGACACGAGGAAGGTTCTTAAAGAGAAACCGGAAAAATTGCGAATAAAATAGTAAAAACACTTTTCTTACTTTCCGGCCAAAAATCTACATTTGACCACCGCAAAATGAGTAAAACTTTAGTTTGTTTTTTACACTCTAATGATGTTACGCTGAAGATGTTTTCGAACGATTATATTTTCTTAAGAGTTTGAGGCATTTAAAACTAAACATCGTTAATTAATCGATTTTTCGGATTCACCTTGAAGTACTTTTGAATTAAAATAAAACAAAAGGAATTAAAAATTTCTAATTTATGTTCTGTCGTCCAAATTATCGGCGTTGGAAATTCGCGCATGAGCAGTGTGTTGTAATTGTTGACAACTGACTTAATTTTGATTAAAAGTTTAGAAAATAAATAATATTGTTGTAACTATCTCAATCGATAAAATAAAATACACTTGATTTTAAAGAAATGCAGATTTGATTTGTATTATGTCAGGTACACACTGTGAATAAATTGTTTTTAGGCTAGTAATAGAAACTAAAAAATAATGCTCTCGTATTCAGAGAAAGCAAAATGCATCATAGCATAATACAAAATACTGGTTAGCATGAGAAAGTACTATGTGTAACATGATTCCGAATGAATTGTACTCCATTAATAGATTAATATACTTGAACCAGTTTACTGTTACGACCTCTTCGGAAAATACGTATCTGAAATGTCATATTACAAATAATAAACAATTATAAACATAATTGTCATGGAATAAACTTGTCATAACGCAAAATGTACATTATCCATGACTAGCATACTTGTCAAAAACAGTTAAGATGGTTAACCGGGTTTCTCTAGTTCAATTCATACAAAGATGCTGAGTATCCTTTTCGATGTTAAGCCTTTTTTCCGATGCAAATTTTAATAGAACTTCCTTAATTGCCAGATAATAGCAGATTGCTTAACAGATAATCTAAACATTTTCAGTAAAATGAAATTACAAACCAGCCTTTTTTAAAAACGTTCTTGCAATTTCAAAACCATAAATTTATAGCGTAATAATGTAGTTAAAATGAAAATTTACGAAATATACAATTAATCGTTATTCTCGTTTAAAAAAGTTTCTCATTCAAACAAGTTCCCAATCATTCAATTAGAAAAGGAGTAGGGTTAGAGTGTTTATCTATTCTTTCTCGGATCTGCAGATTCAAAAGCAATCTCAGATTACATATTCCAAAGCATGTCAGAATGTATAAAATATTTCCAATTGTGTAATTCTGCATATTACACAACACTATCAAACATGTTAAAAACCTTTTGAGATCTCCTTTCATTTTGCCAAAAATAATTCAGCTCTCTTTCTTTCAAATGTAAGGGAATAATTGAAGTTATGAATATTAAGGATCCAATCGAATGTATTCAGATTACGAAATCTTAAAAATATCGCATATCGAAAAAACGAAATGCAATTAAAAAAATTTTAAGGTATTTACTCTATTTTAATTTTGTGGCATCTTCAACGGAAGGAGTAAAGACGCGGTCTGTACTTCCAATATAAAGTTAAACTAGAAAGTTTCCAGTTAAATAAATCAATTCACCTGGAATCGCATCTTCGAAAATTTTAGTAAGGAAAAAAGTCGTGTCGATTTTCAAATCAACATTTATATATAAAAAAAATTGCATTGTCAATTATGAGAATTATTCTTGAGAACTAATGACCAACCTTTCCACTTCAAATAAATTCCACTTAACTAAAACTATAGTTTTTTGGTACACCATTGACGATTTTTATCTTTTTCACTGTATCTATTCAAAATTTACCTCGGTCCCCCCCTCAATTATCCTAATCTGCTTTCCCCCTAATTTTCTATTGTAGTTATTTTTACCGCTCGCAACTAATTCTCAAATTTATAACTTAACGTAGCGGAGCATTTCTATTCACGACACCCCTGATAAAAAGTTTTGCCATAAGATTTTATTAACTTTCTCCAAAAGTGTAAACCAGTAAAACGTTTGTAGTAATAAAAACAGGAGATGCAACTGAATTTAAAATCTTCCGAAGGGTATTTGCTTATTTAATAACAATTTGCACTACAGATATTACCAAATCTGTTTAGCCCTTATTGACTGGGATATGCTTGCATTCTCTTTAACAAGCGGAATCCAGCTCAATGTTATTGGTAGCAAGCACATCGGCATTCATATCAGCTTTCGCTAGCATCAGCTTTTCTAGTAGATAAGGGATTGTTTTTTTCCCTCCCTTTTGCAACACCTAACGGAATATAATACGATGACCACTGACTTAAAGAATCTACCCCTTTTACCAAATAGCAGATGATTAAAAAATTTTAAACATAACTTTGAAGATTCATTTACCTTAAAAATGGTTCAAGGTTTTCGTATTTCAAATAACATTCCATAAGTTATAGATTAATGGCCTTGTAAATCGAAAATATATCGCATTTATATAGAATACCAAAAGCTAGTTCAAAGATTTCAAAGATTAGAAACAAACACACACGCAAAAAAAAAAAAAAAAGCGAGTTTACTTTATCGCCAAATCAAACAAGAACCCGATATCGTCAGCAAAATCACTCGAAGAT
Source organism: Argiope argentata (assembly GCA_026289955.1). NCBI lineage: Eukaryota > Metazoa > Arthropoda > Arachnida > Araneae > Araneidae > Argiope > Argiope argentata. The sequence goes on from JAOUZG010005735.1 coordinate 16,545,210, forward strand.
CGCATTTAATGAGCCGATTTTAGAAACTGGACATGCAAGAGCTTAGTTGAATAATTAAGTCAGCAAAAAGAAAACTAATCGAAGAGAAACCGTTTCAAGATCTCCATTGATAAAAGTGGTCGTTCAACCCGAACGTATCCTTTCAACTCTTGCTTCACTTTCGGAAAGGGGGTCCTTTCAATCCAGTAACGACGTAATTGATTCTCTCCAAGTCCGTTCTAGTTTCTCAATTTTCGACCGTTACGCCGCTCGTGAATTAACAATGAGCACGAATTGATGTTACAAAGGCACATAGAGGAGGTAGCAATTCCGCGCCAAAAGAACAATAAGTTTCGTAACTACGCGCTCGAGACGATTTCGTCGACAAGGTCAAGGATCATTGCACATGAAATTCAAAACGTACCAAGGTTAGAAAATACTGAAAATAAGACGGCTACGAAACGTTATTTCATTTCTTCAAGATTTTTTTTCCCATATCTAATTATTTGAACTTTTTAGAGCAGAATTGATAAGACCTTATGGTGATGGGAGATAAAAATTAAAGGTAGGTAACGGCCTAAATTATTCAATTAAATTTCGATCTGTTTATGGGTTTGTTTTCGTTTCATTTAGTTCAAATTCTTCCTCGGATTACTTTGTGATTGATCCAATCCTCAGGTACCCGATATTCCAAATAAAAATCTTAAAAATCCATGTAAATTTCCCTTTTTCGAACGTCTCTGATCCGGTAAGAATTGACTTACCGATAATCACTGGTTACCGATCATCACTTTCTTCCAGAAGTACTCCGGAATGAGAAAGATCGGTACGACGTCAAACATTACAAACGTCGAATGACAAAAAAAGTTATGAAAATTACAGGCATTCTTTTTTCAAAATGTTTTGATACTCACTTTCATAGTTATCTGAAAAGATTACCCCCCCCCATTTTATTTGCGAAGATATGAAATTTATAATTTAACTTATTAAATCTATGTATAAATTCGCTACACCACAATGGATAGCTAAAAAACTATATATAATGAACAATCGCTCAATTTAAAAAGAAAATATGGCGCCCAAAATAGCAATCTGAAATATGCCTTTCCACAAAAAATTTTTAGCTTAGAACGATTTGATACAAGCACGTCTGGGAAATATAAGCGATATTCACAGAACAGAAAAGAAATTGATAAATCGATATATTTCGTTTGAAATGTGGGGAAAAAAAGCGATTATATATTTCAGCTATATGCTAGTGCATTCAATCGCTTACAATTTCAAAATAAAAACAATTTTACAAAGGAAAATGTTCACGATATGCTTTTAATAACGAAATAATTCTTCCCAGATCTATTCAAACAAACTTACTTGCAGTTTATGGTTATCAACGACCAATTAAAAAGATTCAATCCGGTTCAAGAACTCTGGTGACGGAAAAAAAAGTGAACTTGCAGGAAAAGGATTTTGAACAAACTGCTCAAATGGCTATAAATATTCCGCTATGAAAAACCATCCGGAAGCTATTTTCAGATGAACGAAATTCTAACTTAGTCAAAAGACGAGATCAGCATTTGTGCGGCCATCTCTATTTATCATGTCTATATACGATTGCATATGATAAATTTAACGTCCTCTAGTTTCTACAATACGTACGACTATATACTGAAAAAATTCAAATATAACATAGCTGAGATTACCAACAGACAACGTCTACCTAGAGTAATGAAGGTCTAAACTATAGTCGTGCGTAAAGACAGGGTGGCATTACTCCAAAAATTACTTGTGTGTTTTCAATTATACTCTTATAAAATCAATCTTTCAAAATAAGCTACATATAGTATACACACAATAGAACTAGAGCAATGTTGACAGCAAATTTGAATATTATAAAACTACTGGTGAAATACCTGGTATTCTGAACGGACGGTATTAATTTCATACGAAAAAAAAAATCCATTATTCTACAAGATCTATTAAGATATAAAGCATCATTCGAAGAAGCCAACAGATTAATTCGAATATTTAATATTCTATTGGAAAATTGACTCGAATACGGAAGTAATTTGCCAAGACAGTCCTTCAATAGATGCCTGAAAAATTTCTGCATAATGTAAAATGTTTAGTATGAAGATTTACCGTTAAAATTGTAAACAATGGAATAAAAGCTTATGTTTAAAATCGTCGATTCAGCAGAATTTTACGTTGTTAAAACACAGATAAAGGAAGAATTTTAGAATATATAGGCATTTTTAAAAAGCTGAAACATTTACCACTTTGTACCAAGCTGGTTTTGAAAAATACATAATTGGAATCTTTAAAATTTAACAAAAATCTACTAATTAAAATTAATATTTTTAGGTTTCATCAATTAATCTTAAATACTTCGTCTAAAAAGAATCGAACAATAAAGGATAACAAATCTTCCAGATAAATAATTTTTCATAAAATACTCCCGATGGTGCAATCAAGCACTTGCAATTTGTCCCCAAAGAAGCAAAAAACAAATTTAGTTATTCATTAAACAAACTACGAATACAAGGAAAGGGTGAGAGGGTGTTTTTTTTTGGGGGGGGGAGGGACAATTTTAAGACAATTACTGATAACATCCGACTGAACGATTTAACTACGGACATCGAGAAACATGTCTTCTTTTTCATCTTATTGTCAAATTAGTTGAGTGTTTTAAATGAATCATCTATTGACCTTAATTCAAATTCAAACCTGCAGTTAACTTCACTTACAAGCATGCAAATCAGTAATTTAAAACAACGACTTATTGCCAGGACCATTTCGGCACAATGGTTTCGTTTTTCAAATGCCCAGCATCATTTAGAAGTGGACAATTTGTGTCAAGGTCAAAACTCAAGTGCCGTATGGCCGCCGACTGCAAGGAATAATTTATAGCTGTAATGAGCACATGTACAGTGTGAAAAATTGGATGCACGATGAAACGATGCCAACTTTATAAAGAAAAGTATCAAACCTACTTCTATTTATAATCTTGGTAATGCATTTTATGACAGCTCCTTAACATTACCCTGTTTTTATACATTATAATCCAGAAATCTATAACTAATGGCAGAGTTTAAAAAAATGAATACAGAATAAATTATCTACATGATTTTTATCTAAAATAACCACAATTCAAAACTTTTTTTAATGGAGTTGAAGTATTAAATGTGAAGGAAACTTATAAAAAATATATTAACAATTTTCAGATGGAAGATTAATATTTTTAAAATATATTCTTATTTTTGATATATACCCAAATATTCAGAATTCCTATTCATCTGATAAGTTTCACAAGTCCAATAGCACTTAAATATTAAATGGGAAATCAATAATTGCCTAAATATAATATTGACAGTTCTAATAAGTTATAAAATAAAAATTCACTTTCAGCAATGTTTTCATCAGTTCCTTTTGAAATTTCTTGATAAATGACTTGTGACAACTTTAGTAAAAAACATGAATGGGAAAAGTAGACTCAAAAATTGAAGTTTATTTAAGAGACTCTACAAAGGACAATATCTTACTGCCAGATTAAAAAAGGTAAGAAATACATGCTCAAAAAAGAAAACCCAAGCAAGAAGTTAAACAATGAATAAGAAGTTTAACATAAATTTAAATTTAATGTGAATTTATTTACATTACACATCTTATAACAATCAATTTTGAAAACTTATCTCCTAAGAATTAGTTTAAAACCATTTTGTTTCTTACAGGAAGAAAATGTCAATCCCACAATATTCCATCATTCCATATCACAGCATGAATTAATGAAATATAACTTTTGAAAAAGACTAAAAACTCATTTTAACATTTCTTTTATCATCTTCATTCTCATTTTAAAATAGTATAGAAAGATAATATTGATAGAAGCATACATGACAAATTATTTTACGACTTGGATTTTAGAAACTATTTCCTTACATATTCATCTCGTATAGATTTGCTCCGATATAAATCGTACAATATTTCAACTCAACTGCAAGTTTTATTTTTTCTCAAAACATGGATTAAACAAATCTTTATTACAGTTAAAAATACCCAAGGAAGTAAATTAAAGTTTACTTTCTCCCCATGGTTTAAAGTAAAAGAATGCACCAAAACATGTTGTTAAAATTAAAATAATCATAAGCACCGTTTAGTCTTTTTGCAATGCATTAATTCAATTTCCTGCATTGTAATTAAAGAATTAAACATGAAATATTCAAATTACAACAATTAAAAATGAACACAGAAAGATGTTGAAATACTTCATTTCATATACAAGAGATTTATTGTTCAAACTTTTCAAGCAACTTTAAGAATAAATTCAAAATATTTAAATAAAGCAAGAATTTAAAATTTATTTTTGAATTTTACAGAAACCTGGCATTAATACAAGTTGGCAAGATATTAAGAGCAACTAAAATCATGACATTTATAAATAAGTTATGAATATCAAGGATAAGTTAACACAATGCATGAATTTATCAACTAAAATATTTGCAGATTTCCCTCAAAATAATTGAAATGTCACATAATTATTTTACATTTAAATATACTAGATTTTACAAAAATATCATTAAAATTAAACAATGAAAAATACAATATGCAATGCATCATTTTCAAGCAGATTTTATTGACAAGCATCATTATTAGAAGAAAACAGTTCTATTAATTAAACTGTTGATATAAAAAAATTAGAAAGGGAATTTATTTCATTTAGAATGTCATCTTAATGCTACTAAAACTGTTAATTATTTTTTGGAGGGAAAAATAAAAAAAATAGAATAAATTTGCAGTTGATATTTACTTGTTGAAATTGTCTTGAGTATATATATATATTAAGTGCAAAATTAATAAATATTATCTATGAAAAAAAAAACAGACTTCCAAAGACACATGTCACATATTTGGTTAAAATAAAGTAAAAAATTTAAAAAGAAAAAATATTACGTTTAGAATCTGCAAGAATTGTAAAATTTTAGAAAGTAAAAAATAATATGGACATGTTACATCTCTGTACTATCACCAGGAATTTCAATAAAAATATTTTCTACGCCAAAGAATTAAATTTAGTCTTACCGCTGTGTCCAAATGACAGGTTCCGTAGAAGGGTGTATGGTGTCAACGTAAGCCTAATTCGAAAGTACCGTGCCGGTCAGCCAGAATTCTGCTTGAGCCGATACAGATTTTAGCGAAGACTTGAAACTGACCTGTAATAAAGTGAAACTTCAGCTATCTATTACCTCCCTATTAAATCCTGATCGCGTAATCACGTGACTAAATATCCAAAAATGCCGAGAAGTCTGCTGCTGTCTAACAGGACTCAATACCATGTGGAGGAGCCATGATGTTGCGGCACACCAGACCAACGGCACGGCACACGTAGAAGTCACGTCATTACGTAGACTCGGGGTTACTGGAAAGGATACCTTCGGAGAATGAGCTAAGGCCAACTTTCGCCAAAGTGCCAAATCTTTGTTTTGGGTTGAAGTTCCATATCAGCAAAAGGGTTCAGTAAAACAGCTGCGATGTTGTTCAATTGTTGTTTCTGCTTTTCTTAGGCAAAACAAGCATTTCTTTCTACAAGTAAAAATAAATTTTTGGAAACAAACTGCAAGCAATGATATTTTATTGGTTTGTTTAATTTCCTTTGCTTGAATTTATAATCAATTTTTAATTACTTCCGGTCCGAATAAACGTCGAATGATGCCAACCTCAAGAAATAAAAATAAAATCGATTGTCAATAGTAATGAACATTTTAAAATTGAGATAACATTCTTAAAATTTTAGTGACTTTCAGTAATACGACCTTGTATGTAACTTCAAAATATTTAAAAAATTTCCTTTCATATAAAAAAATGTAGATGAAATTCATTTCAATAAAAAAAGGAATACTTGTTCTTTAAATATTATCAAATCTTTCATTGTACTAATTGTAAATTCTATCTGGCAACAAATTTAGTTTTAAATGTGTTTTGTCAAAATATACACGAGAGAATAGATTTAAGCAAAAATATGAAGTTTTAATGTTATTTTTAAAGGGAACCTGAAACCATTTATTTTTACGCTGTGAAAACTCAGCTGTATAATGTATTTAACAATATCATATTAATAAATTATTCATTCTTTTATTTTATTTTATTTATTTGTTTATTTGGTCTTAAAATTACAAATGCAATCAAATTTTAAAAAAAGATTAAAACTTTCATATAATGAGGTTTTCTTCTAAATTATAAAGTTTACATGATTTAAACTGGCAGTATTATGAAAGCTCTGTTTAAAGAGATAGCAAATGCTTTTAATTCTTATTTCTTAGCAATTAAAAAAGCAGTGTTTCATTGAAAACTAAAAAGAATATTGAAATAACTGAACATAAGTCATCCAAATTCAGATCGGGATTGTTTGCAATTCCTCGTCAAATAAAACAAATGGCAGAAGTTTTATTATTTCTTAAGAAAATTTATCTAAACAAAGGAAGCAGAATAAACAAATGTAATTTGATTGACGTTTTATTTTTATTCTTTAAATATTGTTCAAGTAATTAAAAATTCTTTTTATAAAGAATACATGACTGACGATTAATTATTATATTTCAAATGACAAAAAAATAATTAAATTATATTCTAATCTACATTAAAATTATCCTAGACAACATTAATATATGCATATATTTTTATCATATAGTAGAAAAAGAAATTAAAATGTCGCCGTGTCGTTTAAATGTAACTGCAAAAGTTATTCTTTGATTTTTTTTTTCATGTATCTTATTTTGAGATATTTCGTTTTAGACATGAAGTCATAAAAGTAAGAAGGAGAAATTTTTATATGATTTATAGAAAGGAAATTCTAACAGATGCCATCATTCTACTTATTATGTCATTGACATATGGTAGTTTAAACATCTGTCAATTTCCTTTCTTTTATTATTTATTTCAAGAAATTCCAAAACTCTGTTATAATGCAAAAAAATCGTTTGGATTGTTCACTGTTGACTCATTGATGTTGATTCAATGGCTCATTGATAATTACGTTGATAGGTGCGATTTATAGTTCAAATAAAATAATTTCCGAATCGTGTGTTAATTTATTTCTGTATTAGCTATTTCTTTCTTTTATTCGCGTGTTTCTCTTTTTTTTTTTTTTTTCTTTCTTCTTTTTGGACGGTGCTATGTTTTGTTATTACTTTGTTTCTTTTATTCGTATTCCTTTTCTTTCTCTTTGTTTAATTTAAATTTTAATGTTAGAATCCATTTTCATTTATGCATTCCCCTTTAATGTTTACTAATTCCTTTACATGTTTTCTTGTATTAAATTGAATTTAAAAAAATTGAAGCTGAAAATTTTTTGAAGATTATCAGAACTTTTAGATTGAATAATAATTTTCTCTGTCTTTGATTTGAGGAAAAAAGTGAATATTAACAGAATTTTTTCAAAAACTGGGCTTGAAAATATAATTGTTATTTGCTCAAAATTATCGTCTGCCGCCCGTAAGTTGTAAATTATTCTTATAGTTTCTTGGATCACTGACTCCGTGTATTTAATTTTATCTGAGATATTATATAAGCAAAGGGAAATTTTTGAGAATAAAAAACAAACTAAAGAAAAATTTGGCAAAGCATTGCGAAATTTACACGTTCTTCTAAAAACACGTTACAGAAGGGAAAACGTGACTATTTCAATTCTAGATTCAGTTCATTACAAGTGGCAATTAAATGTTTAAATAGTTCGAGTTTTTTTTTTTTTTTTTTTACATAGAGGTTTAATTTTGATTTTTCATAAAAAACACTCACGTTATTTTTTCTTTTTTTATGGTTTTACTTACTTAGTTCTTTGTATTGCTTTAGCTATACAAAATAAAAGTGACGTTTAAATTGTTAAGATATCTCAATTTGCAGCTAAATTTGTCTTAGTTTATTTTAATTTGTTTTCTAATATTTAATCTATTTAATATCACTCTTCTAATCTTTAATTCATTTAAATTTAATTAAAACATTTTTATTGTAAGACAGAAATATTATGGAATAATTTTCAAAATAATAATTGACATTCTCAGGGCAAATATTATGACAGACAGTTTTATTTTGTTATTTCGAATAAAAATTACAATGTATTCTTAATTTTGTGGTTCCAGCCTTTTTAAAAACTAAATAATATTATGATATTTATACTTTTATGCTCACAAAATTAAAAAATGATCTCCCAAAGGGATAAGAAAAAATTAATTTATTCATGTACTGATATTCTACGTACCGTATAAACTGTAATTCAAAACGGCAACTACAGTAAAGAAATTCGTTCACGACCTCAGATATTAAACTGTTTCAAAGCTTTTTAAAATTCTGTTAATTTTCTACTAACAATAAAGTTTATAGATCTTGTTATCTATTTTTGCAATAACTTTAGAAGTCAAAATGAAATTGAATTTAACTTTAGAAGTCAAATTGAATTTAACTTAAGAAGTCAAAATATGGCTTTTGAATCTCTTAGGAAACCTTTATAATGAATTAATAGAGAGAAAAGAAGAAAAAAACACAATTTATGCTTGACCTGTTTCTCTAATAACACAAGTGACTACAATATTTCATTTATATCTTTATAATACTGAGCGGCCTTCAGAATTCGAATATTGTGGAGATATTGTACAATATTTTATGCTGATAAAGTGAGCATTGTTTCGAAGTATAATTTAATCACAAAGAAATTTAAAAAGTTGTGCATTCTTAAGTTTCCAATATATTTCTACAGTGTTTCATATTTTCTTTTTAAACTTGTAGTGGATGGCTCTTGATGTTAATACAGCTTTTTGAAATATTAAATCATTAAACATTCAAGTCCTACTATTAGTTCACTCTCCTTCTATATATCTATCTATCTTGTTCAAATTTTCGATCGTTAATAAAATATTTTTTATTCATCCACTCAAGTTCAAGTAATTTTTTTAACTTGTAATGGATGACACTTGATGTTAATACAGTTTTTTCAAATATTAATTCATTAATTAAATTTAACTAATTTTTAATTCTTTAAATAGAGTTTTAGTAGTTTGTAATGAAAATTAGCAACAAGTATATAAATGTCCTAGACAACTAAATAAGCGCCCCTAAGACGCCCCGGACAGAATTAGATATTTTGAGCCCATGGGCAATAACATTTTCAGACCCGTCTTTTAATAAAATGGCCAACATACACTCTATATACTAATAATTTATGTGAGGGTACTAATTTTTATTTTATCAAAATTTATTAATTTTATTTATCTATCTCTCACTCAGTTTTCATGGCGGTACATAGTTTTATTGATGTAATTGCTCAGTTTTATAAATATGTTTATTACTAACTGAATAAAATGAAATATATTTAAATTAGACAAATTATACTGAATATAACATTATTCAAATATTTTTCCCCGCATAAAAATTGTAATTTTTACAAACTTATTCATTTGATATTTAGGAAAATAAAATTTTTATTCGATTTACTTATTGCTTCTTTTCAACTTAGCGGCCCTAAATAACTGATAAATCTGTATAATAAAAGATCTGCCACTGAGTCTGTAAGGGGTGCCATTATCGATAAACAAAAGGGTCGAAAAATTAAACATCATCCTAAGCGCCACTAGGTTTACGGTCTTTACCTTAGTATTTCCATTCAAAAAGTTGCTGTTTCATACATTCATTGGACACAAACGGCAATGGTCAAGGCGCATTTAAACGAAACGAATTAAAGTCTGCCAAAAAAGCGATACAGTGCCGAATATGATGGCCGAAAATAATCAATAGGGCGGGTTTCCTACCTTTCGCCAATCAGATGCCTTTGCGGTGATGATCTCATACTCGGACAGACATCAGGCTATACCGGATCTAGTGGCGCGATTCCATGCCGGGTTCAACCGTGAAGAAAAATTGTGAATGAATCAGAAAAATTGATAGCGCTCTTTTGATGCGGTATGTGTTTACATATCAGGTTATTTTTATAAACATTGTCTTCCATTTTCGTCGGATTAGAGCTATTTTAAAATAACAAAGGAGTTCGAAGACCAATTTTTATCGACTGCCGTCGATGAGAAGAAACGAAGTGCAGTTAGGACGCGTGTGTAAATCGAAAATAACACGTGAATATTTTGTCCCAAGTGAAATTTCGCGATTTTTAGCTGGGAATGAAAATATTGTTTCATGTGGGAAAAAAAATTTATTTAGCGGATTTAATAACTGTAAATTCAAAAAAAATTTGTCGCTTGTTGTAGAACTCGTTTTTGATTTTTAAATGCTTGACTTAAAAAAAATGATTTCTGAATGTTTTAAACATTTATTTCTTGAATAAATAATAATAAAAATGCTTTAACTATATTTTGTCAAAATATTTAAATATACTTTGCTGCTAAGTTTGTTGCTGATGGTTATGTATAAGTATAGATATAACTTGTTAAAATCAGAAAAAGTGACTAAATTTTTTATTATTATTATTTCCTACTAGGATATTTCTATGTATTACTATAGCATAGTCCCCATTTAATTTCTTAAATGAACTCAGTTTTTGATGTACTATATTTCTTAGACGCCATTAGAAAAATTCAAACTTTTATTTCTTGCTAGCGTATTTATATATAATTTAAACAATAGCATAACTCATTTATTATTTTGCTATGGACACAGTTATTGACTAAACATTCTTCTTAAACATAATATTATTATTATTCAATTTTTGAAACTCTTTTTTTATGAAGAAATTCAGAAAAACATTTACAAAACCTCACAGAGCAAAAATTCATTACTGAATGCCCATTTATTTTATTTACGTCAATGCCAGATTTATTTTTTTATGTATAAACTTTAAGAATTTTCGTAGATACAAAAGATTTCATTTTTTTCCCCTCTTAATTTCATTTTTCTTTTTGATTGTCATTCCCATCTGTTCGCGTAGCAATGCCTACGACCCTGCTGTTAACACTTCATCTATCGAAATTCCTGCTTTTGTCTGTTCTGTTCTTTTCAGGTTCCAACAGATGGTTAGAAGATGCTTGTTCCTTTAATATCTGTTCGTAAATAGAATAAATGTTTAGTAATGGTAATATGTTGCCCTTCACATCGAGAAGTAACCTCAGAACTGGGGATGAGAAACTTCAAATATGGGGGTAGATCTTACCATCTTAGAGGATACACAAATAATTTGGTGGTTTGCTATCTCTTATCGATGGCGGACCTTCAGGGTTGTACTATGACAACCCCTATGTTGAATTGAAGTTGCAATCATTCAAATTTTCTGTGTTTCTTTCTGTGGTTTGAAGTAAGCAAGTTTGGTTATTTTATTGGTAATGTGTATTGTTCGTGAACCTTCTGCATACAGAAACAGTACTTAAATTCACGATGATCTAAGCGTAAAATGG
>JAOUZG010005735.1:16556579-16573673 GCA_026289955.1 Argiope argentata
CATACAGAAACAGTACTTAAATTCACGATGATCTAAGCGTAAAATGGGATTTTTGCTTGGTGCCATTAGATGGTAGATAGAAGCTTATCATTAGATGAGCAATTGTTCATTATCCGAACAAAATCTTAAGCAAAAGAGCTCATAATCTTAATTATGGTCGGCATCTGCCATCACCCGATGTTTACAAAACTGTAATTCAGATAGAGATGGGCTAATAATAGAGGAGAATTTTAATCTGGCATCATCAAATAGTTATTAGATGCCTATTGTTTGATAAGTAACTGTTCATAGTTAGAACAAAACTCAAACAAATATGTTCCTAACCCAATCTGTAGTCTGAATTGTTCGTCACTCAGTGTATACAGAAGCAATACTTCAGCTGAAATGGCAGTACAGTAATAAGATAATTTCTAGACATTTTAGTAAAGCAATGTTCTACTATCACAAAGGCCTTGAAAGATTTGGATCTCCGTCCAACAGAAAGGACTCCAAATAAGGTATCCTTTAAAATGTTAGATCTATGTTGCTGTTTCTTATGGCACCATAGACAACCTCGCTGAGGCTGTCAGCGATTTAAACCTAATCAGCGTCTCTTGTTTTGAAATAGGGCCAACTAGGGCCAAGAGTACGACTTTTGCTACTCACTCATCACATTCGTTTGCATAGCCCAAATTAACAGGGGGGACACATTCACACGCCTCACAGATAGAACACAAAAGAAGAATCACTTCCGAACTGGGACTCGAACCAGGGACGCCCAGATCATGGGGAAGATGCACTACCCCTATGCCTGAACGCCGGCTGTTAGGTCTATTATGTAATAAAAAGTATTTGCCGTATTGAAGAGTGGAAATGAAAAGAGAAGCGCATACTAATTTCTTAAAACATTTTAATATTACTGAAAGAATTTAAATAACGAGTAAAGTTTGGCATCTAAACCTGGATCTTAATCCAGTTTCCCCCCTTCAATGAGTTGAGCAATTTTCCGTTATTTTAAGGGCTATTAATTCTTCTATGGACAAATTCACAGACGTTTACTCTAGATATCAAAATATCACTGTACTAAGTCCCATTGTTTTATCCATTGTCTGAAAGTCATGTCGAAAAGATTGCTTGATTATGTTAATGATTGTATACTTCCTACACAAGCTGATGCAGCTGCGATTCAGCTTTATTATTGCATATCTCACACTCCTCTGAATGTGAAATCGTGAATGTGAGATAAAGCTATAGGTTTTATTACTTTATCCAACTATTTAAAATAATCTCTAACAACCATAAATAATAAAACAGTTCCGAGTATTTAGAAAATCATAGAATATTTTATTACGTCAATATTAGTTGCAACAATTTTACATTCTTTGAATATTAAATCGCGATCATAGTGATATGATTACTTTATGTTATTGTTGTTACTTATGGCACTTGCCATCTTTAGACAAACTCCTCGCTGATACAGCGGCAGATTTAAGCCGAAAGTAGCGTCTCTTGTTTTTGAAGTAGTGTCAACTAGGGCCAAGAATACGATTTAGCTAAACACACATCACATTTGCTTGACAGCCTCTTTTTACAGGGGGATACATTCAAACATATCACAGATAGAACAGATAAAGAACAATCATTCCAAAACCGGGACTCCCAGAACACGAGGAAGACACGCTACCTTTGTGCCAGAAAGCCAGCTGATTACTTTATTCAACTATTTAAAAGAAATAATAAAAACTATAAATAATAAAATCAATTCAAAATATTCAGAGATTCACAGAATATTTGTCAATATTAGAATAATGTCAATATTAGTTTTGAAAACATCGCAATTAAATTTAATTATTTAACTAATCGCTTTTAGTAAAAAGGATTAAACTAATTGCCAGAATTATTTCTTCATACTTATTTTTGTTTTAATAATCACTTTGGAAAAATATTCTTAAATTTCAAATTTTGATTTTCATATCATTTATATTTTTATCTAAGTCTAATACCTTTTATGTGTTTTACGATATGAACATGTCATTCTTTCTATCGGTCTTCTCATCTAAAATGTAATCTTCATCTGAAACAGGAAATGATTAATATTCATCTCACTCAATAACTTGGTGGCTAAATATAGGCACGCTCAGAAAATATATAAGGATATTAAAAGAGCTCATTCAGCGTCAGATATTTTTTTACATCATACTGAGGAATTTTTCTTACATGTTATAGAATTGTGTTATTGTTTGAATCAAAAAATATAGATTGATACGATAAGTATTTGGAATTGTAAGAAAACACAAGTTTAGGCTTAAGGAAAATAAATTTTTATGCGTCCAATTATATTATAAAATATATTAGTAATGATTAGAAATATATAAAAAATAACACAGCGGAAGTGGTATCCCCAAAACTTTCTCGTTTACTCGCTTGTAAATTTGTCATGCTAGAGAAAGCTTTACATAGTATTGGCATACAATAGTTATGAAATATTAACTTTTGGTGTGAATTTGGCTATCGTGTCATCGTTGGCTAGTTATTTGGCGATTATGAATGGAATGCTTTAATAGTATCCAACAATCGAATATGGCTTTCAGACTTTTCTGCCGACCGATTGAAACAAAAAGTGGACACAAAACTACACTTGTAGTAAAAAAAATCCCATAACAGATTTGATTTATTAAAGTTATTACGTTTTTAAAGTTGTTGGCTCAATTTGCAGATTTCTACAAAATAATGTTAAAATTTTGTACCGAATTCTATCTAGTTCTTTTCTTGTAATTATTGTGCTAACTTATGTTCAAACAGCCAGGCGGATAGACTTTCTCTAAACATATTTTCCTCAAAATGATCTGAAGATTTGGTGTCACATCGGTGTGCGAAATTTCAGCCGTCTAGCTTAAAGCGTTTTTGAGGTATCTTTGACATAGACAGACGGACGGACGGAAATTTTCTAAAAATATGTTTTTCGAACCTAGGGAGGTTTAAAATGAGTAGGCTTCTCAAAATTTTATTTTTTTCTGTACTATATATACAAAAAAGTTTTAAAAAATCAGTTAAGGCTTTAGTTTTATTACTGAAAAATCTGTAAATTTAATATATATGCATGTATTAAAATCGTACTTAAAGAAAACTTACTCAATATGCAAAATTAAAAGCAATCAACCTCTGGCCATCAAGAATGACAGGGAAAAAAAGACCAGGATTAAATATTTATAGTACTTATAAAAATGATTTGAGTTTCATTACAAAAATGAAAATTATTATTGTAATATATATTGAAAATACTTATAAAAGTATTAAGGTTGGAGAAATAATTACATGTATAATTATGAAATATTTAAATATTTCATGAAAGGATTATTAACATTCTAACTGAATAGAGACAAAAGTAGAGAGTAGACGTCCCAAAGAATGACTGATGCATATTATAAGCATTATATCGATGGTAGTTGGCTGGTTCAGAATATTTCGCAAAAAAATTCAACTGCAATTTAATATTTAAAAAATTATCTCTAAACATCTTTTATCTTTAATAACAATTATTTGAACTGTATATCAGGAAATATCGAAATATCCTTCTTCGGTGTAGAAATAAAAAAGAAAATATATATTAAATCAGACGGAAAGAGAAAATGAAACGAAAAATAATGAATTACCAACAGAAAGGAAAATGAATTAAGAGAACGATTGAGATCTTTGAATGGAAAAGGAAAAGCTTAATCGAGCTCCATTTTTCAGCTACAATACTTGCATTTCGTTCTCCACGAAACTGAACTAGAGAAAAAGTTGCTTTTCATCTTCCGATTTATCTCTGAAAGACGCGCATCGAAAAAATTTTACTCTTTAATGGTTGCGCTTTTTATTAAGCCATGATTTTCATAAAAATCAAACGATATTAGTTTTACATAAAAATATAAACAATTAAAACATAATAGGTGAAATCACGCCATGATTTTAAAACAATCAAACGATATTAGTTTTACGTAAAAATATAAATAATAAAAACATAATTAGTGAATTCCCGCCGTGATTTTAAAACAATCAAACGATATTAGTTTTACATAAATATATAAACAATAAAAACATAATTAGTGAAATCCCACCGTGATTTTCAAACAATCAAACGATGTTAGTTTTACATAAAAATCTAAACAATTAACACATAATTAGAGAAATCTTACCGCTTTAGAACATTGCACAACGCTCTGAGTTAAATAATTTGAACATGCCGAAATATAGTGTGTGTTTTTAAACAAACGCAGAACTATTTTCTCCATCTGATACAAAAGTAAATCAGACACATTTATTACATTTTTGTTTTTATGACTAACATAATTTTCAGGCATTATTTTACTTCAAGATATGAGAACAAATCTACTTTATCCTCAAGCTGTGAATCAATTACCCCTCTATTTCATGGTAGTATATTTCTCTAACAAGTATTTGATAAAATTTATTGAGTATGATTAACGGTTTCATTGTCGCATATTAGATGCATTTCTTAATTGTAAATAAAAATAAAAATATATTATTAACCCCTTTCTGAACATCAAAAGTTGATAATGTTTTCGAGTTGCAATTCTTTAGGCAAGAAATAAGAGTAGATTGAATTTTTAATTAATCAACAACTAATCAAGCTTTCATCTATACTACTATTATAAATGTGAAAATTTGGATGGATTGATGATGTTAATCAATCACGCCAGAACTGCTGAAAGAAATTGGATGAAATTTAGCACAGAGATAGATTGTAGCCGAGAATAGGACATATGCTACTATTTATTCCGGTTAATTGAATGAATAATTTTTTATTAAATAAAAACTAACATTTCCACCAAAAATCTTAATTTCTCTACCGCCAAATGAGTAAGATTTCAGTTTGTTTTTCCCCCACTCTCAGAAGGTTAGGATTAACATGTTTTCGACCGATTATTTCAAACGATTCTGTTTATTTTCCTAGTGTTGATGCCTTTAAAATTAAACATTTTTAATTACACCATTTTTCGGATTCATTCTGCAGCACTTTTGAATTAAATTGAATAAAGGAATTTAATTTTTTTTATTTGCATCGCGATACCCCAACTGGCGTAGAAAATTCACGCATTTGCATCGCATTTGCCCTACAAAGTAATCACAGGGAAAGTTAAACTGTTAAAAGTGGATAGTATCTTGTGAGTATAAGGAAGAAGAAAAATGTAAAAAACGAACTCTTTTTCTAGCCTTTTGTTCCTGATTTTGGGTACTACCTTCGATTAAGCCAATGTATATACTCATTTTATTATTTTTCTCGTTTCCAAATACAAATTTAGTAATACAGATCCTTATATCATATTTGTAGATTTTTGTCCAATCAATTCACAAGGAGCCTGGATGGTTTTCTGTAGGAGGACGAGCAAACACAAAAACTATAAAACTAATGAGCTAAATGGATAATATTTGGTATGCAACTTTAACATTTAACTTTCAGCCTCATGTGTTGAATGATCCGATATCCTGGCATGTGGGTAGCGCGCCTTTCCGGTGATCTGGGTGTCCTGGGGTCTAGTCCCGGTTCGGGCAGGGTTGTTCTTCTGTTCTGTCTTATTTCTATACGTAATGTCTTGCATACTTACTTCTGTAAGACCCTGTGCAATACTTAGGGGTTCATGGGTTTCTAAATGTTAAAAAAAAATTGTTGAGTTACATTTTTGAATGAAGTGTCCATCAGTTGATCTGTACATTTTCACATTTTCAGCCGTGTAAACATGATAATTCAAAAACGAAAAGATTAAAAAATAAATTGAAATTAAGTATGTGACCTTATAACTAATATTTGGAATATTAAGGCTTAATAGCCTCTGCCAAGAACTTTACCAGTTGGAGATATTTCATAAAGTTTATGATCGTTTGCTGAAGGACGTCGTCAGGTTAGGAACATATATTTCGAAGTTAAAGTAATTCCAGTTTCTGTACAAACCATTAACGTTTGATAAAATTCAAAGCGTAGGATATTGTGCTATCTTAAAATACACAGCCGATTAAACAGGTATTAAAAATTATGTGCCAAGCATTAATCAACCAGTTTGATCGATGTGAAGCTTCTAAGGTATATTTAAATACTCCAGCTCCCATTAATGAGAGTTCTGCTAACAGATCAAATCATGACTGGAAGACCATACCTCATATGACCATATCATGCTTACAAATTATCTTGACTGACCGGACCTTTAAAGGACTTTTGATAGAATTTGTTCCATGTCCAACCGGTGACTACATTTTCTGCTAATAACGTTAGTATAAAGATCAGCTGATACGGATGATTGTTAAACTTGTTAGGCATCTTCCAAGTGATGTTCTTTGGATTTTATACTATCTTCTCGTGAAGTCACAGTTTCTAAAATCACGATGACAAAAATTGCTGGTTTTGCTCAATGTTCTTTTCGTGTTCTTTTTTCTGTTATTGCTGTTACTATTGGCACTTGTCATGGACAAGCCAGCTAATGCCTCAACAGATTTAAGTCGAGATAAAGGCATCTTGTTTGAAGAAGCGCCAACTAGGGCCAAGAATACGACTGTAGCTACACACTTCTTGCGCAGCCCCTTTCTACTGTGGGGGGGGGGCACATTCACATGCCTCACAATTAAAAGTCAGAAGAACAACCATGCCCCAACCAGGCCTCGAACCCGGTACGCCCATATCACAAGAAGACGCTCCACATCCGTACCAGGACGCCGGCTGGCTTTTTAATGCATAAATGCGGATATGAGGTTTTTAACTTTTTACATCCAAACTTCTATAAATCTCTCTCTCTCTCCTTTGGAGCCCTATGGAGCTCAATTCAGGATCCATGCTCTTACATATATATATTTAAAAATTGTACTAAATTTTTGTATGTAAATTGTCTGTGTGTAACTTAACTTGTAAATAAATAACTGTTACACTAACTGGGATTTTATACTTAATCCCTTTACAGCCTCAATAATTAGAATATTTAAAATGGCTAATTTTTTCTTTAATAATTTTACAATTACGACTGTTAAACATTGAGAGTAAAAAATAAAATTGCAGTTGAATTTACTACTATATATTTAATTATATTTTAACAACAAAATGTAGACATTTTATTCGTATGTTTAAAAAAAAGTACAATTAATAATTCAAGTTTCTGATTTGTAGCTCCGTGAGTAATATATTTCCAAACAAAGTCTTAAAAAGAGACGCTTTTATATAAAAAAAATGCCAACGGTTGCCACATATCATATGTCTGACGGATTTTTAAATACGACATATTTTTTGCATTTTAAAATTTTTTATTATCTATTGTTTTATTTTCTTGAAATAAGAGATAACTTTTTTATTTCATCCCATTCATGTGACTTTGAGGGTAGAAAGAGAAAGAGGGAGATAGTAAAAAGGCACAAAACAAGTAATTGTGTTCTCGGAATCCTCCACTCATGACTGTTCTCCCCCCCCCATTATCATTTTCAGAGTGTGTCTTCGACAACAATATCAAAAGCGGTGTGTTTGAATTTGAAGTCAGTTTTCAATTTTTAATATTTTTATTTTATTTTATTTTATTTTTTATTTCTCGTATATGAAGTAGAGAAAGAGCACAGTAATCGTCAAAAAGTTTGAACTGGAGACTTTAAGAAACCTCTATGTTTCAAAAATTGATCCGTAGAATCACCATTCCACTTCGCCAAAGGATGTAAAGTCGCCAAATCTCATTATCGTGTGAGGAGAACCAGTTTCTGAATTGTTCCTGATTGGTCGAATTTTTTTAAAAGCTGAATTTCAATTTTATTCAACCAATAAAAACAGCAAATAGTTGGCGAGGTTTGAAAATTGCGCCAAACAGCGCCAAAAAGAGGGTTGATTCTCCTTTGGCACCGTTTCAAATCATCCTTAAAATTGTATCTGTCTGTCTGTGAACATGATAATTCAAAAACGCTTTGAACTAGAAGGATGAAATTTGCTGTGCGATATCTTATTCAAATTTGTAAATTTCTATCAAAATCTGAAGAAAACACATTCAGAGGAAGCCTGCCTGCCTGAATTTGAGATAGGAAGATGAATATAGAACTAAGATAACTAAATACATAAAATTTCGAAATCAGATATAATATTTAATGTGTGGATGTGCATTAAATTTGAAACAAAGTCCATTAAGGGGTTGCCAATTGTCAACTGTCTGTTGGACTGTATTTTCTTAGACAAGTTTAAGTGGTAACTCAACTCAATGATTTAAACACATGAAATTTAGTATGTGAGTATACTACTACAATTTTAGAACTGTGCCAAATCAAACCAAAATACAAATTTGATACTTTGGTATTTACGTATCAATCGCATCTCAGTGATTTATCGCCAAAAACATTGAAGAATATCGCGCAACAATAAACCCTTTCGTATCTTTTAATCGTCAATGGATACGGTTAATACTACCCAAGTGCATTTATCAGAGAATATGCGTGAAAATTTTGGGAGACTAGTCTTAATGATTTTTCAGTATGATGATGATCTTGTGTCCACTTCACAATATGGGGGTGCAGTAGCTTCTGAGGGTATGGACCCCTGAGCACTCCAGAGCAGAAGTCTGACTTCTAACTCAAATGAAGATGATACAGACTATCACATTCACTTGCACAGCTCCCTTTTACAGGGAGACACACTCTCACACCTCACACATATAACACAGAAGAGCAACCATGAGGAGGATCTCGAGCCCACTTTACAACATAAAGGGGAGGGCACTGTAGCATCTGAGGATATGGGCCCATGAGCACTCGAAGGCTGAAGTCTGGCTTCTAACTCATATAAAGATGACACACACTTATCCCATTCGCGTGCACAGCTCCTTTTTACAGGGCGGCACATTATCACACCTCACAAATAGAACACAGAGGAGCAACCATGCCCCAACCGGGACTCGAACCCGGGACACCCAGATCATGAGGAAGACGTACTTCCTCTGTGCCAGAACACCGGTTTTCACTATTAGGTTGATAAGAATTCTACAGCAAACGAATATCATGAAAGAAAATAGTCTTACTTCCCTTTTTCCATTAAATGCATCAATGCTCAATTGACTCTGTCCCATTCCATTACGAAACTTCAAAGTATAATTTCTGAATAATGAGAAGACATTAAAGAAAAGGAGAGATAATTGAAGAGATTAAATAAAATTACTACTTATACACCTTAGGTTTTTGTGTGTGTGTGCTTTAAAATTGGAAGAAAACAATTGTCGAGATTGAAAGTCGCGGTATGAACCTGCGACGCTAGGACCAGTAGCCGAGTGACATAACCACTACACCAAAAGTCGACTTCAGTATCGTAGATGTTATCTGGCTTATAAGGCTAGCGTCCCACAATATTATTACTGTAAAAGCAAAAATTAAAATTTCTGCATTCCCTAAGACGGATCAACTCAAATTATTAAACACGGGATCAAATTCAAATGGATAAAGCATTAACAACATCATGTAGGAAAAGAGATCTGTAACTGCTGAATCATTTGACTCCAAGTTATGTCAAATGCTTGAACAACCTTTAACAAAATCATTTGAACAACTTATATAAAATGCTTGGGTTAAGTTTTTACGCACCTTACAAGATCGGCTTAAATTCAAACCACCAATGCTCCAAAACACGTGAATGAAGTGATCAAGTTGGTAGAAATATTTTGAACGCTTTCTTTTCATAAAATGTTTCTAAGCAATGTTTGCATCCATCAAGTCGATATAAAATGAATGACGACAGCATTTTCAAACAATTAATGTTTGCACAAGGAGCATCAGGTCATTCAAGGGACAAGAACATTGTGACATAAAGAGAAACCAATCACTTGAGTATGATGAAAAGAATTTGAGATTGCATCGCACTGTTAAAAGACAATTAAATATGTACGTTATTTATATGATAAAAGGGGTATATTTGAAAAGTTTTCTTACTATGCAGTTCTGTAATATCTTTAATATGGAAAGTTGTTAGAATAAAAGTGTCATCCGATATTGCATTAGAAAATAAAATAAAGATTAAAATGAAATCTGCTATGGATATTTCAATGTATCATGCCAGAACATCATTTCTTGAACGGCCAAGCACCGCGTGCTCGTGCGAGTTAAATTATATTTTTATTCATTTTAATGGTTTCATTGAATGAGTCACTTTAGTATTGCAAACGATTATAAAAAACTTTGTCTTGCATTGATTGTTTAAAAAATATCCTTTTTCTTATGTATTTCATTTGATACAATAACGTGCTCAAAATGACATTTTTTCCAAGTTTTATTTTTCTGTAGTTAGTAACTTATTTTTTTAAATCAGAGCTTTTTTTTTAAATGCGATGGCTACAGGTTATTAAAAGCTGATGTTTTGAGACGCTCGGGCATATAATAAAACTTTTATTTTTTGTCTATGGATTTTTGTTGACGCCAAAAACCTCATCCTAAATACAACATCATGTTTTGACATGATAGAAAGTTCACAAATTTCTCTGGATATTTTCATAATTATGTAGAGACTACTAAAAAAATAACTAGAGGAAATGGTCTCCTCAAAAGTTTCTTGTATACTATCTAATAAACTTGTCATGTCGAAGAACGCTCGGCATGGCACTGGCATATAATAGTTTCGAAACATTATCTTGTTGACGACAAATTTAGCTTTTTTACTGAATCTATCGTTTGATACTTGGAGAGTATTTTATCGATTAATCCCTAGCATACGTTAATAGTATCCAAAAATCGAATTTGTACTGTAGACGTGTTTTTCCTCGATCGATTAAAATAAAAATTTGCCACAAAAATACACATGCAATCATAAATTCCCAAACCAAAGTTGTTATATTTGTTATTGCATTTTTGATAGAAACCAACCCGTGGCCAAATTTTGGCTGATATTAACACAAAAAATATTAAATTTACGTATGAAATTTTATCTATCTAGTTTTCTTTGTTTTGTAATTATCGAACTAACTTGCATTCGAACAACTGGATTGAAGGACATTCCTTTAATAGAGTCTACTCAAAATTGAAATAGAAATCTGTTAATTTGGTGTAAAGATCGTTTTCCAAATTTCAAACCTCTAATTCCCACCGTTTTTTAGTTATTTTTTGTCAAAGACTCAAAAAATGTATTACGAACTGTTCAAAAGTGTATTTAGAATTTAAAAACGTCCAAAAGCTGAAAAATCGTCAGAATCTTGAGTTCAAATTTTTTTGCGATTAACATATTTTTTTTTCATACTTCGTGTAAGAGTGTATTAAGCAAGTAATATAAAGAAGTCATTAGAAGTATTAAGTCAATTCCTACTTGGGTCAACAAAGAAATGTTTTATTTTAGTTACTTTTTTATTAAATAAGAACAATTAATATAAATAATTTATCAAAAAAATTATTAACTTTAAAAATAATTGAACTATCATTCTTCACCTTCACGTGAAAATTATCGAAATCCTCACATTTCATCGAATGAAGTACTGCCTGTTGATTTCAACTTTCATTACAAGCTGCTAAAGCTCTATTTAAAGTATTAAAAATTAATTTAATTTAATTAATGAATTAATATTTAAAAGAAACCGTATTAACATCAAGTGCCATCCTCTACAAGTTTAAAAAAATGTATTTAAACTTGAGTGGATGAATAAAAAGTATTTTATTAACGATTTGAACAAGATTTATAAATATATATAGGGAGAGTGTGAACTAACAGTAGGAATTAAAGAAAGTGAAAACAGCGATTTAATGAATTAATACATCAAAATGCTGATTCACCTTTCGTAATGCCATAGGTAATAAACTTACAAATAAAATTCATTAATTATTTAACGTCTGAATTAATCTATTTTATCTATTCTGATTAGGGTTGGTATTTGTTAATAACTTCCAGGATAATATGTTAAATATTAAAAAAGCAGTTGTAATACTGATGCGATTTTAATTATACCATTAACTATAAACTTTTTTATTGAAATAATGGATAAATAATGGTATCACTAGTTTTGTATAAATTATTTTGTGATCGTTGTAATTATTTTGTGATGTGTACTTAATGCTGAAAAGATAGTTATTATAAATTCCCGAAGGATTTTTTTTATGACGGAAAAAGAAATATGCGGTTTCAATTTCTTATCGCAAATAATACAAAAGTTCTTTATTTAACAATTTAATTATTATTTAATATAGTTAATAAATAAATCAAACTAATTTCATTTAATAAATGAATTTCTTTTCATCAACTCATTTAAATTTCAAAAAATATTTTAATATAATATTACTAGAAAAAAATTACTTTTAGAGAGTTAATGAAATGGAAAAACTTTTAGAATTTTCTTTTTTCTTACTTGCATAACAAAAATATGTTTAATCACAAATTTTCATTGAAAGTATTTAGAATATCGGAAATTACAGTGACAAAAATCTATTTTCAAATCTCCCCCCCCCTTCTCCTCCCGATTGAAATAACGTTTCGTTTTCTTAAAAATTACGAAAAAAAATCATTTGAAAGTTATGTTTTTTAAATGGAAAGTTTAATTGCAGCTACAAGATTTGTCTAAAGCGAAATTCTAGTTTTAATAGTTAATTTCATGATTTTCAAATTTTTAGGGTAATTAACATAATTATAATTCATATTATAATTATTTTTTATGATTATGAATTATAGGTTGTTTTAACTATTTTGTCGCAGTGAATCTATTTCATTCACTTATTTACCCACCGGGGGGCACCTCGTAAGTGAGGATGAGATGCTTCCGGTATGGTGGTTGGATCTTGTCAAACCGGTGGGTACACTGATAGGTGAGGGTTAGACTCCTCCCACCGATGACGGGACGTACTTCCTTCGGGGAGGATTGTACCGTGACCGGTGATGGCCATTAGGACTCGAACACTCTTCCCGTTGATTGATGTTGCGGCGGTCCGGTCATTCAGTTCTTATGATAAATCCGTGTGCCTTCGTGGCGGTTCGGAGAGTCTGTTCTATGTCTTATTCACTTATTTTTTTACTACGTGTACTTAGAAATTTGATTAACTAAACAAATATTAATAATTTGCACTTAACTACAAGTAAATCAGTTTATTATTGTGATCGATTGTAAGAAAATAATAAATTTCAAACATATTTAACTGTATATTAAAAATTTTTATATTACAGGCTCTATCAAATAGAATAGTGTAACAATCTAATGTGATGCAGTTGATTGTAGAATGCTGTATTTAGCTACACACTACAGCAGAATGCTGTAATATTTTGTCATACAGTGTCGCGATCTTTTAATTTCTTAATTAATAACACAGTTTATATTATTATGTCGGAACATGATGTTATTTTGGATATGAGTTTAGACAAAAATTCGTTGGCGAAAAAATTGAAATTTTATTATCTGCTCGAGCACGGCAATAAATTAGTTTTTAATAGCGCGTTGCCATTGACTTTTAAAAAACTCTGATTTGAAAAAAATGAGTTAATAGCTACAGCAAATAAAACCTAGAAAAGTGTCATTTTGAGCACGTGATTATGTGAAATGAAATAAATAGGAAACGTGAAATAATAGGATGCGTGAACAGTTAATGCGAGACAAAAATTTTTTGATAGCTTGCAATATTAAAGTTACTCATCCAATGAAACAATTCAAATGAATCAAATTAACTTGCACTAGCACGTGGCGCTTGGTCGTTCAAGAAATGATGTTCTGACATGATACCTTGAAACATGTATAGCAGATTTCATTTTAATCTTTTTTTATTTATTTAAATATGCTATAATTGCTCATAGTTAATTGATGTAGATAACCAGTTAAAGCAATTTAAATCGGGCGTTAATTCTGACTCAAGAACAGAAGATATTTCTAAAAGCTGAATATATTACATTAGAAATTACAGAATTAAAATTTAATTAGTCAGTATTTGAATGAATAATTCATTGAAAACGTCTGATTTTCTTAAATTAATGAGACGAAAATAATGACACTAGAGATGGCAAATTATATCATCATTTGAGATGTAAAGTATATTCATAGTCAATATAGTTAGTGTAAACTACAGCAATTAAAAAAATGATGATTACTAAAGACATCTGGAATCAAAGAAAATTTAATGATGATAAACAAAATTATGCAAAACACACACACACACACACACAAAGATATTTTGTTGGTAATATCTCAGAAGAAATCGAACTAAAAAATTCAAGTATCAAAATGAAATAAATGTAAATGTAAGGAAGAGGAAAATGTGTAATTCGATATGAATAATTAAATCGTAGGAAAGGAGTATTTTGTTCAGACAATTGTCAAGAAAGATGTCTGAAATGAAAGAGAATTTAGAGATTGTATAAAAGAAAATACAAAGATATTTTGACGGATAAATAAATCCCTTTAGAGAAATCGGAAAAAAATTTCAGTGACCAATATGAATGGAAAAAGAGGAAGAAGTAAGATTCGATATGAATAATTGTAGGGGGTGGGGAGAGTAATTTTGTTCAAAGAATCGCCAAGAGAGACGTCGAAAGGTAACTGAAGTCAAAGAAAATTTAAAGATGTAAACAAAAAGTTTATCAGAAAGTAAAAAGATGTTCTTTCGAACAAATCCCACTGAAGGAATTGGACAGAAAATTTCAGTGATTAGCAAAAAAATGAATATAAATAGAGAAGGGGAAAGAAATATTATTCGGTATGAATAAGAAATAAATTATAGTATGTGGATTTTTTCTCAGAGAATTCAAAATAAATAATATATGTCCTTTTTCTAATTATCCAAACAAATATTTGAAGGGAATGGAGAAAAATCGACCAATAAATAATGTTTTTTCCCTCCAAAAAATAGTTATTTACAATAACGGTATCAATAAACGAAGTACTTTTATTTTCTGAAATTGTAACTGCTAATAAAATGATATTTTCCGATACTATCTATACTTTAAGCAAACGCTGTAGGCAATGACCAGAAAACGAATACATTATTCCCATCTACATATTTATCCACTTGTTCTTCTAATCTACATGATCTATTCCGTAAATACATGCATTAAACAATTAGGGGGGCTTTAACATGACATTTTCTCTGTGCACTGTTCTGTTTTGTTGGCAAGAAAGTCACTGAAGCGACTAAAACCACTACGATAAGAATGGTAGAAGTGGGCTCTTTTTTTTAGTTCTTATCGTCAATGGAGATTGATGAACTAGTACCGGGCATCAAATTTCTGGTACAGTACTTTAAGATACGTTAAAGAACTGTTTATGAATATCTTAACTGAAGAAAGTGATTGATTTCAAAGAGATTAGGAATTTGATGAAAGTTGTGAAGATTGTTAAGATGATGTAAGACCAGGTGGATTGTCGATCGTATCGGTAGATGAAAATCATGGGAAGCATGCTTCCACATACGTTTCCAGCTTGTTGACTCATCGTCCAGATGACTGGAGATAAACTAACCGGTAAAAGGATTCCGAAAGCTGTATTCGCTTACTTCTGGTCGTGATTCTATTTCTACAAAAGATCACGCCTCTATTCATCAGATGTAGCACTTTATGATTTCTTTTATTCAAAATAATCCTGCGGAATTTGCATTCGTAATAAAATATTAAAAGATGAGGTAACTCAAGGATATTGTTCTTTAAAGACTAAAATTGGCCTTTAAATAATCGAAAACATGACAAAGTTTTAATTCGTCTGAAAATCGGGCACACTAGATCGCACAAAAAATCTTTTATTAAATGATCATTCGCTAATGTAACCGTGGAATAATAGTTTATCATATTTTTAATGAGTGTCTATATATTTTAATACTGAGCGATTGTCTTATTTCAAAACAACAGCAATAACTTGTGCCAAACCTACATGAGAACATTTTTGTCTTTTTTAAATGTATAGTATTTTATTCCTTAATTTTAATTCATTATCATGGTGTTTTTGTGACTTTTCATAATTTTTCATCGTTTTACCAATTATTATGTTTGTATCCTTTTAATAGTATGGGATGTGTAGCGGATAGCGCTAGGCCTGAACTCCAGGTTAGTAGCCGAGTAACATACCAATTAAGCAAAAGGGACCCTTCAACTCGAAGGAAGTTATCTGGCTTATATTGAATTCACCACAACTGTAGTAAATGTCTTTGTCAAATTTTTGAATATAAATAAACGTTTGACGCAGTATAACTTTTATATTTGTTCTTAAGCCAAAAAACCTCAAACCAAACCTTTAAAGACTTTCGGATTTTTTTTGAATACTCGAAATGCAGATAGGACAAAATGTATAAAGTAGGAATAATACCTAAAGAGGTACCTTTAGTACTCTCGAAAATAAAATCTTAATATGCAGAATGGAATCTTATTACCTCAATTTACTTATTCAATGCACTGAAGAGATATTTGGCGTTTTTTGATCAGAGATGGCTTTTGCGCCAAAAAAATCCAACTAACCTACTAACCAACTGGTGATAAATAAAATAATCTTTCTAAAGGAATAAATTTTGATTACATAATTTCGGCGTAAGCGCAAAATTCAATATATTCAATACACACATACAAATTCAATACAAAAATCAATACATACATAAACATATTCCATGTTGATATATTAAAACTCATTATAATTTTTAGAAATTTTTAGCAATTTTAAGAGATATTTCTTTTTCAAAACATTGTTCTAAAAATAAATATTTCAGCAATAATCGCTTGTTGTGACCATTTTGCATCTAAGCCAAAATAATCACTACAATAGAACAATCATTGCATCCAAAATGCTTTAAAAATAATAGCATTCTGCAAGTACACAAGGAGGTAGAAGAAACATACACAACATTATTCGTGTTTTTCATTCGTTTTATTTTTGAAAGAGAAGAATCAATACAATACATAGGATTGAAAAATATTTATACACATTATGTATAGAGTTAACGAGACTGTTAAGTTATCAAGCATTTGTTGGCTTTACCATTCATGAGAATAACGTTCAGCAAAAATTAGGTATGGTGTTGAGCTGATTTTCTTAAAGATTAGAAGAGTCAACAGAGTTTATAGTTTTTTTTTATCTCTTCTCAACATTGTTTCATGTTTTTTTAAAAATATATTCTGTATGGTGTCATCGCTTTAATTCGTCCTCCCGTCACAAACTGTTCTTTCTTCAACTACTTTCAAAT
>JAOUZG010005735.1:16573683-16587477 GCA_026289955.1 Argiope argentata
ATCATCGAATTGATTGGTCTTAGTAAATTCCCCTAGCCGAATCAACTGGATATCAATGTTGATCATGGCAAGTGAATTGCTGATTACTAGAACTGGCTGATTTTGTATATATTTAAATATGTAGATCCTTGCCTCGCTATTTTAATTCGTATAAACGATTAATCGTTACATACGTAATCACGTAGGCAGCGACAGTGCAGGTTGTTTATATTTAATAATTTATATTTACTGATTGTATTAGCTTAAATGCCCTAATTATATCTACTTTCTATTGTACGAGAATTTTTAAAATATAGATAACAGAAATGCGTATTAAAATCCGATATTAACAAAAGAAGAAAATAAATTTTCATTCGTTTATAATTCTATTCTCTTCTTTTGCATAACATACAAGATAATAAATGGAAGAAGATGCTATATTCCATCAAAATTTATGTCAAAAAGTTATATTTTAGACGAACTTAAATTATGTTCGAAGTATCAACTTTGCGGTTTCTCCCTTTATGAGTGTGTGTGGGTGATTTGCGGCTTTTGGTGAAACAAACAACATATTGTAAACGGGATTCCTTTCTCTGAAGTTAGGAATAGAATGACATTGTAAGAACTCGTTTTCGGACTGGGAATAAAGTAATTTTTTTTTTCTCTTCTTAAATCTGCTCTTGTACATTTTCAAAATTACATCTGAATGTCTCATTACGCCATTTCCAAATGAAATATTAAACCACTTTTACATTTTTGAAATAACTAGATAAACAGTTTGTGAGCGAATTTAAAGATTTTGCGATCTGATGCAATATTCACATTGCCATTATAATCTTTGAATAACAGATCGGTTTCGTTTGATTTCATATTACAATATTTATTACGAAAATGCTATTGATATATTCTTGTTTAATTGTTTTACTTTACAAAATTTGCGAAAATATATGTTTGTTTTTGTTTATTTTCAATGTTGTGTTGTGACTAATGGCACTGGCCGTGGGCAAACCTCCGCTGATACGATCAGCAGAGTTTAAGCCAAAGAAATGCGACTCTTTGTTTCACACGTAGCGCCATCTAGGGTCAAGGGTACGACTTAGCTACACACATGTCACAACCCATTTTAGGGGGCGGGTTTCATTCTTGATTATTCATTCATTTATTTCCGATAGTAATTTAGACCTGGAAAAGAGAACGAGCACCTCTGACCCAGTACCCCTAGTGGTATTACTCTCGACATGGAGGACTTTGCGACCACAACAGATTTAACGAGCGCCAACCACTATACACTCGACCATTAATTTCAATGTATACAAATCATTAAAAATAACTGACGAAGTAAAATTCTTTAAAAATTAAACATAATTATTAATTAATGACTTCTTTGTTTACAAATAAAAGTATTTCATTATTAAGAAGGATTATAAAGAATTAATAAACTTAAACAAACATAATCTAAAAATTATTATAAGGTGGAATATAGAACTATCAGTTCATTGAATAATTAGTAATCTATATTGTGAATAAATAAATATTCATACCTCTTTATTCCATAGTAATTTCAATAATATTTTGTAAAAACATGTTATCAAACTATTCTGTTGTCCATATAATTTTTTTAATATTATTTACAGATATTTTTTTAATTTTAGCTGATGGCATTATTTAATTGACTTAGCCGGTGCTCTCCTCAGTCTAACCTGTTGCCCTTAGCAGCTGTCTAGTCGGAAATCCGTCACTTGTGGTAGTGGTACATGTGGCGGGAAATTATAGAAGTAAAAAAAACAAAGAAAAAAGAAGTAAACATTTCATAAGTGCGCATTATTAATAACTCTTCATGCCTTTTTATTTAATATTTTACCATTTCAAGAATATAAAATCAAATTTTGGTATTATCTTGCTTTTCAAAAATAAATAGAAATAACAAATCTGTGATCTCGTAATTTCTGCTTCTGAAATTTCAAGCGTCAGAATGATTTTGCATATATCCCCGTGACTGGATATTTCTTTTATTTCCATGTAGTATGTGATTTTCGTATAAAAACATCTGTAACAATCTGAATCACTTATTTGCATCTGATGCACAGTCATTGAATACTATATGAATGATTACTTTGTCTTCTTTTCATATACGCGAAGATAAATTACATTTAATTCAAAGACACTCTTTTCTTAAATGGTAATTACCTTAAAAGGACGTCCTAAATAAAAAGGCGAGGCTTTCTATTCTGTAATGGGAATATCCAATCCCCTCCTTCTCTCCCCAAAATAGAATTTCAGCAGTGTCTCCACCGTTTATGGTAATTTTTATAAGTCCCACCAGATTACCAATGTCATCAGGTGTCCTATTAGGAAATACTTCACTTCTAGATTTTACACGAAGCCAGAAGGTAGCAAATTGAAATAAAATGACCTTGTAACTGGCCAGTAACGCCTCGTCGAGAGGGTTGAAAATAATATTTCGATCTCTTTATTAATTTGAAGGACATAGGGAGTAAATCAAGCAAATAGAAATCCACTTTCTATTTCATATTTGAGCAGGAAGCAATAGTTTGGTTTTGCTTTCGGAATAACTGTTTATTAAGTTTGAAAATACTAGATTTTAAAATTTAAATGCTTTATGCAGAGATAGAACTTTTATTACAGCTTAGGTAATTCATAAAACTGACTTTGAAAGATAACAAAATCTAAAGAATATATTAGATAATTTTTAACATTTTTCTCCTGGGCAGTGGATATAAAAATTACATACAGTTTTAACAGTTAGTTTACAGAGAATATTCCATAATATTCACACATTGTAGTCTTAGTTTTGCATTTCATATACTTTCCTTTTATTTTTTGACTGGCTTGTTTATTTAACAAATGACATTTTTTGTCTAATTAACCTGTGCTCTACTGAGCCTAACCCATAGCCCTTAATAACTGTCTAATTAGAAATCCGTCTCTTGTTGTAGTGGTGCATGTGGTGGGGAACTATATACAAGTAAAAAGGCTTAAAGAAAGAAAGAGGTAAATATTTCGTAAATACGCATTACCAATAACATTTTATGACTTTTTATTCGATGTTTTTGATAATTCAATGCAAACACGAATTGTAGTCTTAGTATTGCATTTCATAAAATTTCAATTTGTTTATTTAACAATTTAACTGACATTTTTTATAGCTTTAACCGGTGCTCTCCTCAGCCTCATCTGCAGCCATAAGCAGCTGCCTAGTCAGAAATTTGTCACTTGTGGTGATTATGCACGTGGCGGATAACTATTTAGAGGTCAAAATAATTTTGTCTAAAAACGGCAAACATATAAATTATAAATATTGTAGAATATTTAATTCCTAATGTTATAGAATATTCTCTGTAAATTAACTATGAAAACTGTATGTAATTTTGATATCCACTAGCTAGGAGAAAGTTGTTAAATATTATCTAATATATTCTTTTGATTTTGTTATCTTTTAAAGTCTGGGAGTGAATTACTTACGATGTAATGCAAGTTCTATATCTGCGTAAATCATTTAAATTTTAAAATATAGTATTTTCAAACTCAATAAACAGTTATTCTGTATGAAAAACAAAACTATTGCTTCCTGTTCAAATATGAAATCGAAAGTGGATTTCTTTTCGCTTCATTTACTCCCTATGTCCTTCAAATTAATAAAGATTATCGAAATATTATTTTCAACTCCTCCCCTCGAAGCGCTACTGGCTAGTTACAATGCCATTATACAGTAAGACCCCGCTTAACGCGGGGGATACGTTCCATGAAAGTAGAGCGTAATGCGAAACAGCGCTAAACGAGGCTATCTTTACATGTTAATATTGGGGTTAGGGGGAGATGGCTAGGAAATTGGTTAGGTATTAAATTTAAAAAGTATGCTTTTTTAATAAAAATAAAACCAAACATTTATTTCTTAAAGCCCAGATTAATACCACATTATTATTTCTTGCAAAAATAAAAATAAAATATAAATAACAAAACGAATATTCTTTTTAAAAAAACAAATACAATTCTAAGTCAGTCATATTTACTTAGCCTTCCGCGTTTTCAGTGTTCTGTCTTTTTGTGACAAAAGCATCTAATGTTGTTTGCCTTTTTCTTTTGCGTTGTTCTCTAAAAAGTTCTTCATAAACGGATAGAACATCTCTAACACCACGCCTTACTTTTGAGCTCCTGTCAAAATTCGGATCATTTTCATTGAATTGATCCATTATTTCAGTTATGGTAGGCAAACTCCTTTTTACAAACGCCATCGAAAGTTCTTTTTGCTCTTTTTCTGAATCACTGCTGTCAACATTTTTGTTTTCTTCTGGTTCAGGTAATTCCTTGAGCTCATCAGTAGAAACACTAGCCGCTGCTTCTTGAATTATTTCTTCGACACCTTCCACATTTACCCATTCAAAACCGGTTTGCTTCGTTAATTTCACTATCTCTTCCACTATTTCATCCACATCGACAGAGTGTCCAACGTCATCGCTCTTACTTAAATCCGGCCAAATATTCTTCCATACTCCTTTCAAAGATCTTTCTGTTACCTCATTCCAAGAAAGGCCTATGTTTTCTACAGCATCAACGATGTTGAAGTTTACGATGTTGTAAATTAATACCTACTTACAATAATGACAACAAATGTTTCCAATAATAAAAATATGTCTGTACAATACCGCACCAAACAAGAAATAAAAGTACACTCTTTCGGATATGTATTTGAAACCTATCGCTGCATAATATTTCGGGGAATCCCCGTATGCTGCGAGCGATTTCGTGGAATCCCCGGGTTGAAATAAAAGAGCGCTAAACCGAAACAGCGCTAAACGAAACAGCGTTAAGCGGGGTCTTACTGTACTTCAATTTGCTACCTCCTGTCTTCGTGTAAAATCTACAAGTGAAGTATTTCCAAATCGGACACCTGATGACATTGGTAATCTGGCGGGACTTTTAAAATTACCATAAACGGTGGAGATATGAAGAAAAGTGAGACACTGCTGAAATTCTATTTTGGGGAGAGAAGGAGGGAATTTGATACTCCCATTACAGAATAGATCGCCTCTCCTTTTTATTTAGGACGTCCTTTTAAGGTAATTACCAACTAAGAAAAGAGTGTCTTTGAAATAAATGTAATTTATCTTCGCATACCTGAAAATAAAACACAGTAATCATACATATAATATTCAATGACAGTGCATCAGATGCAAATAAGTGATTAAGATGTTTTCATAAAATATCATATGTTTTTATAAAATCATGCATATTACATGGAATAAAAAACATATACACTCACGGGGATAGATGAAAATTCATTCTGACGCTTGAAATTAAAGAAGGAGAAACCACCAGATTATATATTTGCCATTTCTACTTATTTTTGAAATACAAGGTAATACTAAAATATGATTTTGTATTCATGAAATTGAGAGATTATTTATCCAGTATAAATACTGCAACATTACCAGCCGGAGTATTATCCCTGACTTTTTCGTGCGTTAAGTTAATTGATTAATTACATAAAACAGCCACAGTCCAATACGTTAACTTCATTTCATTTTCTAAAAGTCCTAAAAGCAAGTCTTTCCTCCTCATACACAAAACTTCTACCAGCAGCGACATAATAGATATAATTTTATATTTTGCTGTATATCAATTATATTTGTTGTATATCTTTATCATTAAAAGCCTCTTTGGATCGGTTATAAAAAGTATAGTTATTACATGTAAATAAAAAAAATTCCAGCCACAGCAATAAATTCAAATGCATTCTGACGCCCGGAATATCAGAAGTAGAAATCTCTAAATAGCAGATATATTATTTCTACTCATTTTTGAAATATAGGGTTATCCTAAAATATGATTTTGCATTATTAGAATAGACGTTATTTATCCATATTAATACTGCATCAGTTATCAACGGAAGTATTTATTCTTTGAGTTTTATGCGATATAAAACAGCGACAGTCCAATAGGGTATCTTTATTCGATTTTCTTTATAAAACTTATTAAACAGGGATACAACAAACATGTTAAGCCACGACAAGTCCCTAGAGCAAGTCTTTTTCTCTTCATACATAAGGCTTCTATTAGTTGTGACTCAGTGCATGGTACTTATATATTAGACCATCTTCGT
The DNA here is from genome assembly GCA_026289955.1 of Argiope argentata. NCBI lineage: Eukaryota > Metazoa > Arthropoda > Arachnida > Araneae > Araneidae > Argiope > Argiope argentata. The sequence continues at coordinate 16,579,784 of JAOUZG010005735.1, forward strand.
CAACGGTAACTTTTTGGCGACGGATTTAAATGCGATGACTTCACATTCGGCTATAAAGTTAGACGGTCTAATACGTAAGCACCATACATTTAGAATTTTGTATTTTATTGTATTGGTTCTTTTTCATTACAGTCGTTCCAAGTTTCAAGAATAAGTCTCTTCCTCCTCACGCACAGAACGTCTACTACCTGCGACACAATATTCACAGAATTTTGCATCTTGTTCTGTAGGATCGTTTTCATCAATGTTCCCTTTGAAGTGATCATAAAACGAAAATCATTGGACAAAATGTTATCAAACCTAGTAATAATTTACATGCGAATATAGGATTTGTCTTTCTGCAAATAAATAGAAAAACGCTTATAAATTCAACATTTGCAGCCAATAGCGCTGTATACAATATTGGCCTTAAGATGATTATAGAATGTAATTCTCTAGGAACAATTTTGTCTGACTCCAGAATACTGTAGTGAATTTGGGAGATAACATAGTGATTGTGCAGGGCTCAAATCCGGCAGTTATGATTGTTGCCGTTTTGGTAAAAATGGGAATCATCCGTCTACAAATGTTCTATGGCCAATGTTTTACAAAAATATTACATACAGCACCATTCACTGCAAGTAGTGAGTTTCTAACCTTTTTTTCTTTTTATTTGCAGGAAAATAAGTCATTTATTCTGCAAATTATTATCAGGATTGATCTATCCAATATTTTTCGTTTCTTAATCATTTCTGAATATAATTTTAATAATAAAAATCATGTATAAAAACTAAATTAGAGTATGAATTTTGGACACGTTTCAAGCAAATCTGCACTTGTGATCTCAAAATAGCACACCAATTTTCATTTTTAAAAGATAAATGAAGTGTGTTCAAACATAAATGAAAACGCTATTGGTGGATTTCCTTCAAAAATCAATAGAGATCGACATTTATTGCAGATAAAATTATTTACTGTGTTTCATCTATATAGTTCAATGCGCTTTTGAGTTATCAGATTCAAAAAGAAATACACCTCCCTCCTTTAAAAAAAGAATTTCAGATTCAAGAATATTAGAATTTAATCAGAATCACGATCACATCTTTAGACGTTATTTTCTTTATAGTTTCGGATACGATAAATTTGGAAAAGAGTAATATAATATTATTAATTGTTCTATCTCCACCTAAAACTACAGGCTCCACCTAAAACTACAGGCGAAATCAAAAGAAAAAAGTAGCTCCATGTAAATGTTCAGTTAAAAATAAAGATTAAGATGTAATCTGCTATGCATGTTTCATGCCAGAATATCATTTCTTGAAAGAACAAGCATCACGTGCTCGTGCAAGTTCACTTATATTTTTATTCATTTTAATTGTTTCATCATTTCATTCATTTAATTGTTTCATAGTCACTCTAGTATTGCAAACAATCAAAAAACCTTTGTCTCGCATTTATTGTTTAAAAAATATCACATTTCCTATTTATTTCATTTCATATAATCACGTGCTGAAAATATCATTTTTTTAGGTTTTATTTGCAGTAGTCAGAAACTTATTTTTTTTTAATCAGAGCTTTTATAAATGTGATAGCAACACGTTACTAAAAGCTGATTTTTTCGAGATGCTCGTGCAGATAATAAATTTTTTTTTTCGCCTACGGATTTTTGTTGAAGCCAAAAACCTCACCCCTAAAACAACATCATGCTCTGACATGATAATAATATTCTAAATAAAAAGTTAATAATATTCTAAAACATATAATTAATATTTATAAAAATTAGTTTAAAATTTGTATGGAAATAAAATATAGGCCTTAAAAAATTAATTAAAATTTTTTAATGATACAAAAATAATTCGTAAATGATCCATAATTTTTATACGATAATCTAATTTAAAGTATTGAGGAAAATTTTGCTTTAATTTTTAATTAAATTTTCCAAAAATGTTGAAAATTATTTCTTAGTGATGACCAACTATCAAGAAATATTTAAGAATCATTTTTATTTCCGGGGGGGGCAGTTCGAAAAAAAAAGGAGGAGATGCTTCCAACATAGCGGTTGGATCTCGCCACCCTGGAGAGTACAAAAATAGGGGGAAGGGTAGGCTCATCATATAGATGATTTACGAACCTCCTACGGAAAGGGTTGTTCCGTGGCCGGTAATGGATCTTAAGACTCAATCACAGTTCTTGCCAGTGTGGCTGTTTCGGCGGTCTGATTATTCAGTTTTATCAGTTATTTGGAGTCAGTGGTATGATTTACGAGCCAGTTTTGGTAATTTTAAGACTAATAATCAGCATGGCAAAATGTTTCAAGCAAGTTTTTTTCCCCCTCAATACACATCGCTAAATGCCAGCCTATAAATATTTATACATTAAAAACTTTTATACATAAAAAAAGTTGGCCTTTTTTATTTTCCATATTTTAATTACATGATGTTTATTCCATGAGTACTGGAGGATGGGGTATATGGTAAAAAGTGGTAAAAAGGTTCGACAAATTCGTAAAGGCAAACGATGCTTTAGTTCACGAAAATCACGAAGAACAGGTAGCAAAAATGCAATCGAAATGTATATCGTGGAAGAACGTAGACAAATTCACATAATAATCAATTGACAGTCATTCAACAAAAACAACTGCAAAATAAAAAAGTGCAGCTAGGGAATCAATCTAAAAATGAAAATTCCATCTTTGTGTGGAGACCTCAGCTTATATTGTCTCCGTGAAAAAGTATAAAATTACCTCGAAAGATCTCTGGTTCTTGTCTCCTAGCAGAGATATGGCCATAGTTCTTTATTTTCTAGAGCAGGGGATCTCAAACTTTCAGACATTGCGACCCCTTTTTTAGATTATTTTGGCGACCCCCCAAAGTTAACTCTATCTAAAGTTTAGACAGAGATTTTGAAAATTTTACACGTACTCAAGAGTTTGTAGGGTGTGTGTCGGGTATTGACGCCACATCCCTTGACACTTCATATTTCTCCCTTACTAGTATCATCTCATTTCGAAACTTTGATTGAACAGTTTACAAATTACATTCCAGTTAAGGATATGAGTGGGGTTGTGTGGATAGTCAATCCTTTTAGTGAGCAAGCTGTAACAAAAGCTGAGCTAAGTGCCCATCATCATGATCAAATGATAGAGATTTCAAGTGATCAGTCAGCTAAATTCACTTTTAACAAAGTTTATATCGACAAATTTTGGATACGCATTAAAAAGGAATACCCAGAACTGTCCACAACAGCATTAAAAACTTTGATGCCATTTTCTACACATTACAACTGTGAACAAGGATTCTCCATAATAATAAATTTAAAAACAAAATCAAGAAATCGTTTGACACTAGAAAATGACATTGTTTTGTGTGTTACAAACCTCATTCCAGACATTAAAAAAATCAGTTAATACCAAACAAGCTCAGGTATCCCATTACCTAAAAGAACACAAAAACCATTTTGTATGTGTATTAAAAGCTTTATGTGTATTTTTAAAAATGAAGACTACAGTAATAAATTAATTTTCTTAGAACTTTTCTTCCACATCTCACGACCCCCCTAGGGGTCGGGACCCACTTTTTGAGAACCCCCTGTTCTAGAGCATTCAAATTAGAGGCCATACGGTCGCCAAGATGTCATTGATCTGACATCAATTAAAAATGTCTACAAACCATTCCTATTTACTATAAGAAAAATATTATAGGTATATAACAAGAAAATATTTTTTTAAAATCCTGCTCCACAGACGACATTCGTCGATTAAATTTAAAATTCATTTTCATTTCTAATTATCAGCTATTTTAATGATTTAATATCCCAAGAAAATTGCGAATTTTATTTAAAGCTTGAATGATTATTGACATCATACAATTTTAACACGAGACTTTTAATCCCCAAAATAAAATTTGTAATGTTGTTGCTAAAAGTTTCTCCGGGATAATTGAAATCAATAAATAAAAAGGTTTTTAAAAACGTACATAATAAATGTTTCCAACAATATAAAACTAGGATATAAAATTAGAAGTAACAAAGAATATATAAAAACTTACATAATTATTTTAATATGCATAATTCAGATCAATTTTTAAAGAAGATACTCAAAAAAAGTGTATAAATAAGAAGAAAAAATACACTTCATTTCAATAACTTTTATTGTCAAAAGATCACTCACAACTTTCTAAAGTAAATATAATTTCCTTAAGAATAATTTTACATTATGTACAAGCACTGAAAAGTGCCACTACAATTGAGCAAAATTTAAAAACGGAGATGATAAAGCATTATTAATAAAATATATGACTAACATTAAAAATTTCATATAATCATGAAAAAAATCCACAATTCAACTAAATTAGTTTAACAAATACATTTTAAATCCCTTATTCATCACTATATATACGATAAAAATTTAGAGAGCTGTTTTTTTAAACTCTAATAAACTAATGATAAAATTGAATAATGAAAACAATTAACAATGAAGATAATCAAAATCATAAAACAGCACTGAAATTAAATAGTTTTTGTTAGTGACTAATTTATAAATATATATATATTCGTATAACAAGATATAGATTACTTCACATCAATAATATATAAAAATTTGTTTAAACTGTCTCATGTATAAACTTTCTTTTATACATAAATATGTAATATAAAATTTGGCAGTGAAAACAAAATTGCATGAAACAATTTAAATTCAATATGTTAAAAATTGTTGAATCTAAAATATGGTGAAAATAATTGAACTTGAAATATGATGAAAATAATTGAATCTAAATTAAACATGGAGGAATCTTGAAATGGTTTCAAAAACTTGACTCATTATTAAATGAAAAAGTTTCAATATTTCTTTTTATGCCAAAGATATGGAGTTGTTTTAGAACATAACATTTTAGTGCAGTAGAAATTGTAAATATTTTTTTATAAAATCAGATAGAAATTACAATTTTCGTTACGAATCACGTAATGAATATATATTAGTTTCTTGTCTTATATAGAGAAACACAAATATCTACAATGAAAAATAACTTTTAAGTTTTCCTAATCACAGAAGCTATATTTCTTTCATTCGTTCATGCACCCATAAAAATACACTATAATCAGTTTAAATAGTCATTAGTCAATATGAACAATAATAAAATCTAAAACAATTGCTTTAAAGCAGCTTATCTCAAACATAAGTGAATCGTTAAACTTTAAAAAAATATTCACAAACGTTAAAATTAAAAAAAATCTTTTTATTCATCTTAAAAACGGTTATTTTTCTAAATTAAAACATAAAAATAAACCTTTATAAAAGAAAAAGAAAGAATTTATGCATCCATTATCGTGAAAATAATAAACAGAAAAAGTTAAGTATCTCCTTGGTATTTTCAATGCACTTCGATCAAAAAGGACGGATTTTACTTTGAAATAACTATAAATTAGCACCTTCTTTAGAAGTAGGCTACAATTCTCTCAACAATATTAACAATCAAAGTTTTACTTTGAAATTGTGCGAGAAATGCGACTTCTTACGATCTTAAATGCATCATTACTTATTTCAAAACGAGAATCAAATCTGTTCTTGTATGACTTCTGTATTATTTATGCATCTTTATAGCTTTCAAATTAAAGTGTTTTTAAAACAAAATTATTATTATAAACACTTTTTATATCATGAGGCAGATAAATAGGATGTTTTTGAAACAGTACCAATTCGATTAATAATGCAATTTTCCTTACGATCGTTTTGTGAGAAATGGAACATAGATTATTCCGTTTTATTTAATAATTCTTCAAAATAACATTGTTACCCCGTTTAACACGATCTTAAGTTTTGTTCAAACGTTCATAAAAGAAAATAAAACTACTTATTAATCCACATAAGGTACGCTCATCGAAAAATATGCAAAGAAAATATAGCAACATTGCCATGCGTGTAGGAAAATAACCACAACCCTGTTTTTTTAACAGATCGTCAAAGTAATTCGATTCCCTAGCTAAACATGATCTTAATCTCTGTTCAAAATATTCTTAAAAGAAAACGAATATATCTTTTATTCGATTTAAGGTACGCACATTAATTATCGATTATCCTATTATTTAACAATTCATCAAACTAATTCAATTCAGCTTAACATGATCTTAAGTTTTGTTCAAAACAGGAGAAAAAAGAAAATAAAACTACCTGTTAATCCACATAAGGTACGTTCATCGTAAAATATGCAAAGAAAATATAGCAACGTTGCTATGCGTAGAGGAAAATACCCACTACCCTGTTTTATTTAACAGTTCGTCAAAGTAATTCGAATCCCTAGCTTAACATAATCTTAAGCTTTGTTCTTTGTTCGTATTCTTAAAAGAAAACGAATTGATTTTTTTATCCATTTATGGTACGCATATCAATTATCGATTATCCTGTTTTATCTAACAATTCGTCAAAATAACTCGGTTCCCTAGTTTAACACGATCTTAAATTTTTTTTCAAACCTTTCATAAAAGAAAACAAAACAATCTCCTAATTCATATAAAGTACATATTTAAAACATATGGAAATACATACAGCAACGATGCTATGATTAACGATATTTTCTAGAAATTCAATGCATAAACAAAAGTAAATATCATGAAATTTTATTTAATCACATTTACCAGAATATCCACGTTTAGAATTTTGTGAATATTTCAAAAACATCCTATTAATCTGACCCTCTCTGAATAAATAAATTTCACATGATAATGTACATAATTTAAATGAAGTCAAAAGGTTTAAAATCACAATAATTTTTAGCAATTTATACAAAAAAACCAATATAACTAAAAAGCAATAACTATTTCAAAATCTTTGCATTATAGGAAATAATGCAAAAATTGATAGTTTCTTCAAATTACAATTTGGTAAAACATTATGCCACAAGGAATCCACTTCGCATTATAGGAAATAATGTAAAGATGGAAGGTTTCTTCAAATTACAATTCGGTAACATAATGTTCAAATGAGTTATTTCACAAATATTTCACTTCGCATTATAGGAAATAATGCAAAGGTGGACGCTTTCTTCAAATAACAATTAGGTACAATATTGTTCCTATGAATTGTGTCACACAGATTCCAAAGTTCTGCCATGAAAGTAAAACTAGCTCTATGAAAAAAATACATTCTGGGTTTCAACCTCGAAGCGGGTTGAGTCAAAGAAAATGGAATTGATAATTTGAAAAAGATAATCCCTAAATGATTAGCACACTCAAAAATCTTGATCCCATCCTGATAGATCATCTGGAGGTAGAGGTTCTTCGTCTGGAGGGTATCGGTCGAAGTTAGAATAATCAATAGGACTACGGACCTAAAAAATATTGGAAAATATTGAATATTGGTATTGTAGGAAAATCTTGTTGCACAATATTGTAGAAAAGTGTGCGATATTTTATGATATCAATCAGCATTCCACAATATTATACAATATTGCAAATATTGATCAATGTCATACAATATTATACAGTATTTGTGTGATACTGGGAAATTACGTTGTTAGAATCGGCTGTAATGGACTTTCTAACACTTTATAACATTATCTGTAAGAAACCTGTCATAACAAAGGATGCCTTACATGATTATGGCGTCCAATAGTTACAAAATGTTTTCGGGCGCAAATTTAACATTTTTATTGAATATAGCGTGCCATTCTTGGCTAGTTATTTGGCGATTTATTCCTGGCATATGTTGATAATAACCAAAA
>JAOUZG010005735.1:16591013-16641669 GCA_026289955.1 Argiope argentata
TTTTTTTACTTACTTGTGCTTTTGTAATTCCTGAATTCCACCCTTTTGGTAACCAATTCTTTCTGCAGGGTTATCCCTGTTGGGTAAACAAAAATATCTCAATAAAATTTCAAGCAATCTTATTCGCATTTTTAATAATCATAAAGAAAATTTAATAAAAGGAATACTCGTTAATGAAGTTTACCTGCAGAGCCTCTTTATTAGCGCTTGCGCGTTTCTTGAAATAATTCTAGGAAATTCAATGGCGTCGATGCCTTTGAGAATGATGTTGTATGTTTTCATTGGATCAGGCCCAGTGAAAGGCGGTCTGAAAGGCAAAAAAAAAGTATTTGGTTTAATTACTGAAAACAATTGCTCAGAAATAGATAGAATACAAATGAAAATGAAAACTCTTCATGTGGTTATGCAGAATAAAAAGTGATACCCAAATAGTGTCAAATTAAAAACTTGATTTAATATTGTTCTCTTGTTAATATTAAAGAAATCCATCTTAATTCAGTGATAGCTAGTAAATTGGGACATAACACCTCTCCATGTCCCCAACAGAGTTTTCAATAAAATCAGTTTCAATAACAGGATGCGAAACACGACAGAATTCATGAGCGATCCTTAATGTCATAAAACAAGATACTGCTTATAATCGTGTCGATCAGCATTGCACAAGAAAATATATGATACCATATATCATACTCTAAAACATTATTCAAATGTTTGAAATAAATAATAGTTAAAATGAAAAACGAGACCGGGACAGCTGGTTGGTAGGGCAGTGGATTCGTATCCTTTAGGTTAGGAGTTCGAACATGCCAGTCAAAGACTGTGTGTGTGTGGTAGACGCTAAGTCTGTCGTGGTCACAAAATCCTCCATGTCGAGAGTAATATCACTGGGGTTATTTGGGCAAAGGTGATAGTTCTCTGTTCCAGATCTAAATTACTACCTGAGTATAAAGGAATGGAGTGTATGAATGAAAAGGTCTATAAATATTCCGTAAAAATAATATTCCATAATATAATTCCGTAATATATTCCGTAGAATAATATAGTAATAATATTCCCATAAATAATCCGTAAATATAAATATTCCGAAATATTCAGTAAAAAGGGTTTGTGACCTGTGTGAGATAAAAGTCAGACTTCTGCCCTCGGGTGCTCAGGGGTCCATACCCTCAAAAGCTATCCCCCAAGGGGGCATCTCGTAATTGGGGATGAGATGCTTCCGGTGTTGTGGTTAGATCTCGCCAACTCGGTGGGTACACTAATAGGTGGGGGTCAGGCTTCTCCCATCGATGACGGGACGTACTTCCTTCGGGGAGGGTTGTACTGTGACCGGTGATGGCCATTAGGACATTCAGTGCTTATTATTAATCCGTGTGCCTTCGTGGCGGGTCGGAGAGTCTGTTCTATGATTTACCCTCAGAAGCTACCGCACACCTCTTTCCATTGTAAAGCGGAATACGACAGCAACGACAACCAAATGTAAAAATGTATTGTATAACAGACAAATACATAAAATGTATAGTAGTATTTAAGAATACTTTATATAAATATATTTAGGAATACTTAATATAAATATAATACCAAATACAAATTAAAAATGCGGACATGCATCCTATTATTTACAAGCATGCTTCCAGAGCGTTCCAAAATATGCGGGCCCTGGCAGAGCGTTGAGAACGCATAGCGCCGAACGCAATGTTTTAAGACAGATATTTTGTTATGGAGGGCATAGGTTTCGTGCCAAAAATATAATTGAACTATTTTCAAGCTCAACATGTATTATAATTTTTTTATTACAAAAACATCCAAATTTACAATAGAATAGCACTTTTAACTTACGTTCCAGTGAGTAATTCGAACATTAGAACTCCCAGAGACCAATAATCGGCTGAAATATCGTGACCTCTGTTTAATATAATTTCTGGAGCTACGTATTCTGGGGTACCGCAAAACGTCCAAGTCTTGCGACCGTTTTGAAGCTTCTTGGCAAAACCAAAATCTACCTAAAAGAAGAAAAATACAGTTTTTAGATTTAAATTTATAAGCGACAGACATATACACCTCTATCTATCTTGATCAACATTTTGAAGAAATAGAAGCTTATCTTACAAGTTTTACATATCCTTGCGTGTCCAGAATCATATTTTCAGGCTTTAAATCCCTGTAGATAATATTCCTAGCGTGCAAATAAGCAAAGGCCTCGACGACACAAGCAGTGTAGAAACGTGTGGTGTTGTCGTCGAAATTTCCCCTGGAATTCAGAAACAACATATCAATATTCATTGATGTTTGTTTACATAAGCCTGGGAGACATTTATATGCAAATACAATAAGACAAATTTTAGATGGCTTGAGGTTTTCCGTATGGTTGTTTCATTTAGATATTTACCACACGAAATATATTATGTGATCTCAAAAAGAGGGTGAAAAATTTTGTTTTTTGGATGCTCAATTTGAATATCTGTGAAAAATCCTACATTGAGTAGCTAAAAATAGTCTCTACAAGAAAATAATAAGATTTGCTGAGCTCTGTGGGATGTTTTTTCTGCCACTGTAAACAGTAAAATAAGTTTAACACATTAAAGGCGGGAGTCGTAGTACTACGATTTATCTCTGCTGAGTAGTAGTAATACTATGCATCTCTGCTGTAGCTTTAAGGCAAGATTCGTAGTAATACGATTTATCTCGACTGTAGCTTAAAGGCTGGAGTCATATTAATACGACGCATCTTTGCTGTAGCTTAAAGGCGGGATTCGTAGTACTATGATGCATCTCTGCATCATAGTACTACGAATCATACTCCCCCCCCCGAATCATACTCTGCATCATACTCCCGCCTTAATCGTATACTAAGCTTAAAGGCGGGAGTCGCAGTAATACGGGTTATCTCTGCTGTAGCTTAAAGGCGGGAGTTGTATTAGTACGGTTTGCAGCTATATTGCGCTGCATTGTAATTAGTGTTTAGTTGTTTTTAAATGTTTCTTGTAGTTTTAAGAGTTGAAATAATTTTTTTAAGTCTAGATTTTTTTATGATTACACAAAATATCGTCTGCTCTAGGACGAAAAAAGAGGCAGAGTGGTCGCCGGAATGGTGCGTTATTTACACTTTCGTCAAGATTCCCGACTTTAAAGTGGATCGAAAATCGATCGTACTGGAAATATCTTTATTTGTCTTCTTGTTGAAGAAGAATATTTTAATTTTTTTCTAATCCTGATAGCACAGCAGATACAATGAATAAGAGATGAAAAGCAAGATTCTCAGCCTTTATATTTTTTATCTATCTGAACTAATAATAAAGGCGAAAATGTGTGTAGACATTCTGCAGAACAGACAAATTTACTTAAAATTGTCACATCTAGAGCAGATATACTTTGAAAGATAAAAATCTATATCAAATGAGCATACTTTAATTTTTTTAATTGAATAAAATTTAAGCGAAATTCTAAATTTATTTCCAGCATAACTTCAAAAAAATTAAAACAAAATTATTTTTACATTATCTTAAAACTCAAAAATTATTTTAATATAAAACGATACTCGCCGTTACGACTTCTTTACCAAGAGTTTCACATAGAGTTTTAAATATATTTTTACATAGATTTACAATAATACATTTCATTGTTGTAACACATTTAAACATGTTTTCATTGTATCTTCAAACACCTAATCGTTTTATTTTGTTCTATCGTTGGAAATTAAAGAAGAAATGTTCTGCTTATTATTAGTGTAATTTGTATGAAGAATAAGAAAAAAGAGTTGGTATACAGCGAAAAACAATGTACAATTAGAAAATAGAGCATCTACAAATTAATGCTTTTATAGATACTTTGATGTCATTGGAGCTGACTCCATTCAGAAGGTTCATTTGACAATATACAGAACAGATTTCAATTAAATAACATGCTATAAAAATAATTTTTATAAAATATTTTGTTGAGGGAGCTATGAACTACATGTGTTGTTGTTGATACTAATGGCGCTTGTAATGGACAAGCCCCCCGCTGATACCGCAGCAGATTTAAGCCGAAAGAAGCATCTCTTGTTTTAGAAGTAGTGCCAATTAGAGCTAAGAGTACGGCTTAGCTACACACACACCACATTTGCTAGCACATCCCCTTTTTACAGCGGGGCACAGTCCCACATCTCATAGATAAAACACAGAAGAGAAACCATGCCCGAACCGGGACTCCCAGAACACAAGGAAAACGCGATACCTCTGTGCCAGAAAGCCAGTATGAACTTCATGTTTATTTAGAAATTAAACATTACTAAAATTCTCGATCTAGCTGGTCGCCAAAGTCGGGTAGAAAAAATATTGTTTCTATAGATTAAATATAAAATTATTTAGAATGGTAGATATTAAATTTTGAGAGGTGTAGCTAATAAGAATTTACAGTGTAAAAGTGAGTGAAATTTATTACATGTATAAAAACTAGTTTTAAAATCACTAAATAAAATTCCAATGAGTAAAATGATGATCATTCAGCGATTTAAATCTTCATAGGAAGGAAAATCCTTCTGTAGCAATATTTGTTAAACTATAACAGTTTGTGTTATGTTATCTCAACTAATAATAATAACAAATATATTTCCGAGGTATGATGTTGCTCAAGAAGGATGATTTGATCTAGATTACCAAATTTGGAACAAATAAAATTGTATAACAATAAGAGATTCTTTCCGAAATTGTTAATTATAATTTTAATTAATTAAATATTACAGAGATGCTGACGTCTTTCTGTGAATAATATAGAACACTTTATAATATAGTATTAATTAATAATATAATATGTTTATAAATTAATATATAATATTTTGTGGTTAGTTCTATAAATATTATAGCAGAAAAATAATTTTTACATCATTTAAATAATTATAAAATTGCCTTTTCAATATAATTTTAATTTGCCAACAATTGTTTTTCTGAATTCTAATAATTTTTTAAAAATATTTTCCGAATAAATTTTAAAAATATTTTTCATTGTTGATGTAAGATTTCATCAAATATTTAATAAGTATGATTTTCTCCCTTTGGTGAGAACCAAGGAAGGAAGATGCAATTTATTATTTGAGTGTGATTTGTGAGAGGAATAAAAAGTAAAACTGCACACACAGCACCGCACGGGCATGCTGTTTAAGTATATTATGCAATTACAGGATTGTGAGGAAGGTTCATGAACGTAATAAACAAAACAGGTGCTAAGCTAATATAAAATGATTCTTTTATCAATAGCAATTTGATGATTAAAAGCACTTTTTTTATGACAATCATGAACATCAAATTATGTATAAACAATATAAGTAAAATAAAATACAGCTAAAGGTTATAGATATCATTTTGGTACTTACGTATTATACCGTCTTCACCAACGATCGCCAACGGTTTAGTAACTTTTTGGCGACGGATTTCAATTTGGCGATAAAATTGGACGGTATAATAATAAGTACCGACATTTCACCTAAAAGATAACGTTTCATTGAATATATTTGTATCACCTACCTGTCACGAAGAATAGTCCACAATTCACCACCCAAACAACTTTCCATCAACATATACAGATATTTTTTGTCCTTAAATGTCCGATATAACCTAAATAAAAAACATTACATCAGCATACATTTACAGTAACCTACAAAAGATGAACATTTATTTATAACAAAGTGGTCGTATGCCCTAGATTAGCTGAGACAGTGCCAAATTTTGGCTATAATCGAGTTTTTAGTACAGATTTCATCCAGAAACCGGTCAGTGCCAGGTTGAAAAATGGCAATTCTCGAGAAGTAAAATGGCAAATAAATTTATGGCCATTCAGATAAATGGCTTCATTTGAGACTCTAACGGCGAATTTTGCTCCATGACTCTTGGCATTTCCTGCGACCGTATTAGAAAATAGTTTTCTTTTTAATTTTTCGCTCCTTGTTTAGAACTGAATGTATTTGTCTTATTTGCACTAAATTGTTCTGAATTTTACATAAAAGCAAAAATTAACTATTCAGGAAATTATAAAAAAAACGATTTTTAAGTTTTAATTAAATAACTTCTGTTCTTTTAAATTAAAGTGACACATAGAAAAGTTCTAAAATTTCTGATTGTTCTTTATCTGTCCCAGTTTGGAAAAATGTTCCAAGTAATTACATTTTTCTTTACTTATTAGAAAATTATTCCTATTCAAAGAATCACTATTTTTAATTTAAAAAATAATCACAATTTTTAACTTTAAAAACAATAACAATTTTTAATTTTAAATTTAGTTTTTAATAAATTTATTTTTCATCTTTTATAGCATAGTAAAATAAATAACAAATATACTTAATAGTAATGCACTCGTAACTGGAAAATAAGAGACAAAAATAACAAAAGTGTATTTGATAACAAATGTAGATGTTGCAATTTGAAGAAAAATTAACAATAAAATATTTTACCTCAGTTTCTTTCTAAATATCTAGATGTTTTATTTTAGCAGATTTATTCTTTCTGTTACTCATAAAATTTTTGATTCAATTTTTTTTTCAAATTTTATTTAAATGTATACCGCATTTAAACCTTGTGACCTAACATGACGAAATTAGACAGCATTTTTAGATTCAAATTCAGAAAAATCTAATTACTTTAATTAACAAAATAGGAAAATCGGTTGAAACTAAACAGAATTTTTCATTCTAGAGAAGAAAATCAAGGGGAGAAAATAAGTATCGACACTTACTTAACAATGAAGTCACAGTCGACTTCTTCCATAATGTTTTTCTCAGACATGATATGTTGCTGTTGTCTCGTTTCAACTATCTGAGCCTTTTTCATTATTTTCAAAGCGAAGGCTTTTGTGGGGTCATTAGCGGCTTGAACCTAAAATTAAATATCTTGAATTTAATACATGTATTTTATGTTTCTAAGATTTTACACACTGATAAACTATTTTACTACCATAAAGATTTGTGAATTAAACTTTGAAAGCTTACTTAAAAGTGTTTTTTAATGTTTATATGAACACTCCGTCTGAATCAATATAAAGGTTATATAGCTAAATAGCTGATTTCATTCGTGCACAAATTTTATAACATTCCATATCACATAACGGAGTTGGAATATTTTTAAAAATCCAGATTCAGAAAAATCTAGACATTTTAATTAAGACAGAAGGAGAATTGGAAGGCACTAAACAAAATTTGCAAATTCTCTAACAGAAGTCCTCCAGACTCTGGTACGATTCAATATAATATTTTGCATTAACATTCCGTCTAAATCGATACCATGCCTATATCAAGAAGACGTAATAAATTTCAGTTCGTCAACACATTTTATAACATTACACATAACACGACGGAATTTGACACTATTTTCTAAATTCAGAAAATCTAGTCATTTTTATTAAAGCATAAAGAAAATTAGGGCAACACTCTAATTTTCGAATGCAAATCATCTAATAGAAATCCTCCAGAATCTGGTACGATTCAACTTAATATTTTGCATTAATATTCCGTCTAAATCGATGCCATAGCTATATCGGAAAAATGTAATAAATTTCAGTTCGTCAACATATTTTATAACGTTCCGCATAACACGACGGAATTCGACAGTATTTTTTTAATTTCAGACTTTAAAAAATCTAGTCATTTTAATTGAAACAGAAAGAAAATTAGGTCAACACTCTAATTCTTGAATACAAATCCTCCAGACTCTGATATGATTCGACTTTTTGTAACTATGTACTAAATTTAGCCGGCGTCTTCGCATAGAAGTAACACGTCTTACTCATAATCTAGGGGTCCCGGGTTCGAGTCCCGGTTCGGGCATGGTTGTTCTTCTGTGTACTATCTGTGAGGCGTGTGTATGTGTCCCTCTGTGAAAAGGATCTGTGCAAGTGAATGTGATGAGTTTGTATATAAGTCGTACTCTTGGCCCTAGTTGACGCTACTTCAAACAAGAAACCGTTATTTTGGTTTAAATCCGTTGATGCATCAGCGGGCTTGTCCATGGCAAGTGCCATTAGTAACAACAACAACAACAACATATGTTATATTTCAAATAAACAACTAAAACTTGTCAATTGACATGTATTGTTGAGGGATTTTTTTCTGTATTTTTAATATTTTAGCGCTCGCCATTTTAATAAAAACAGGTCTAATTCGAATCTTAAAATTCATAGCTAATTTCAATTTTAAATTCCTTTAAATTTTTTTATTTACCGTCAGCATTTCTGAAACGGTGTTAATTTTTATCTATACAATACATTATATTATTTTTCAATAGTAACAGTTTAGTTGATATGCTATTTAAACTTAATTTCAAATCGCTTTTGAAATATTTCATTTTACATACTCATATTACGACCATAGGATATATATTATACATACATCATATAAGCCAGTAAATAGATAATAATTAAATATCTATCTGTATGAAATCTGGCAATGTTTGATATAAGAAGAAAGAGATTTATGTTGGATTTTGGTGCTTACTGAATGCTTTGATTTCAAATACAAATGAAAAATGTGATACAAAATGCTTACCAATTCCACTCGTCCGAAGCCACCAACCCCAAGAGTTGTCACAATGCGCAAATCTGATAGTTTTAATTTTAATATATCATCATCGATCCTAAAATCAAGAAAATAATAAATAATAATTCCAAATAGTTAAATTAAAACAATTAATAAAATACTCTAATTTTAAACATCGCTTTACAAAATTTCATTACAATACAAAATTGGAATCATTTTTTGAATTAAAGAATATCCAGGATAATTTTATTTTACCTAATATCCTTTCAGGAAGCATGAATAAAAATAAATAATTATTTAGTATCAAATTTCTGAATGAAAATTGCTATAATTAAAAAAAAATAGCAAAAATATACTTACTTCCTCTTTACAGGTTGTATTTCATCATAATTCTTTTCTCTGATTTCATTAATATTACTAATCAGTCTGTTGAAATAGCTAAAAAAGGTAACGAAAAGGTTAAGAGAGCAAACCATTAGAAAAAAATATATAACTAAAAACATTTCTTTAATTCATTTTTATTAAAACAGAAAATTTTAAAATTCTAGTACGTAACATTTCGTGGAAAATATACAGCCTTTACATTGTTTCATGTCAAGACAATTTTTTTAACGAAACTGGCTAAGAAGTGCCAGAATAGAATTAATGTTCTCGAATAGTCAGAAAACTCTCCAAATTTAAACCTCATTGAGAATTTATGGAGAAAAATAGGAAAGAAAATAACTGATTATTATCGCAAAACAAAACGAGATCTTCAGGAAAAAATAACTAAGCTATAAAATACTGAAAGAAATGTGGATTCCATGCCTAACAGAGTGTGTAAGACCCACCGAATTTGGCAACCCTGTTCACCTCTGATAGCAACCCCGCTTGCAGAAAGCACGGAGAGGGAAGGAGAGCGCCGTGGAAGAGAACTTAGTCTGAGATTGACGAAGCGAACGATGAAGGCACCGTTTTGTGTTCCTTTTGTATATTTGCTTTATTTTTGTGCAGTGTCTCGTATCTGCATGTAAATAAAAATTTGGGACTAAAATTGGGTGTGATCACTGTCTCAACTACTCACACTAAAGAAATCCCACGCAAAAAGGAGTTTTTACAGAGTGAGTGGTAGATGTGATCGAAAGCAGAAGCATCTCAACCTAATATTAAATGCTACTCATTTATTATCTTTTCTGATCAAAAGAACTTGAAATTTTTTCTTTATTTCATTTTTTTCCGAGGAACCAAAATGGATTCCGACACTCATAATCTGTACATTTTGTTTACATTTTCTTCTTTTTGATATTCAATATTTTATTTTTGTTCAATAAGTTAATTATATTTGGCCTTTAGACTAATTTAATAAATTGACACAAAAAATACTACTTTAAATGAAAAATATTACTTGGGAGGGGCTTATTTTTAAAAAAACGTGAAATTTCTTAACCTTTCAATACTTTTGACCAATAGTATAGAAATATTTTTTTAAAAAAATTGAAACATTATTCCTTTTTAATTCAACTTACTCTCTGTCAATGACTAAGCAGGTAACTCCATCTGGATCATCGGCAATGATATTTGCAGTCCTTACGTCTTCCCTGAAAAAGAAAACTCAGAATTAAATAAAATCAGATTGTAAATCCTTATAAATGCAATAACTTCCATTACTTACAAATTTTCAACAAATTTATTTGAAATTATCCTAATAATCAGAATAAACAATAATACATTTGGCAGAAATATTTTTTAGATAAAATAAATGTATAACAATTTTTGGCGGATTTTTACGAGTTTTGTCAATTGAAATAGAGAAATGTTATATTTAGCGAGAAACAATAAATAAATAAATAATATATCATAGGAATTATGAGAATTAAAAGCCATAAAACATAAGCCATGATTAATTATTGTAGCGATGAGCAAAAAATATTTTAGATATAAGATAAGCATGAAAATCTCCTTCATTAATGAATTACATCTGAAACATTCAAAATGATCACAACTATTGTTCCTGATCATAAAAATAAAATTCAGAAATTGTCAATTTATTGTTCTCAAATCAAAGCACTGAAGGACTATTCAGGTGCTTTGTTTCAATTTTGATGTTGTTATTAGCAAAAAAAATCACATTTCAAAAGGCAACAATGGGAATTTCAGAAAGGTTAAATCATATTAAAAATAATTTTTAAAGTTTCAAAACAGAAATTAAGACCCAAAATTAATATTATTAATTTAAAAAAGCCTGAAAAATTTCTTTTGCAATTGGATTCGAAATTTAAAAATATATAAACACGGACTTATTTTTTTCAATAATTTTGATGGATTCAGCATACATCCTATACAAAAGTTACTATTTTAAATTTATGTGTAACTAATTCATTAATTGTTAAATTGTATAACTCGTTTTAAAACATACATGAAATAATGAACTAAGTCGTCATTCTGTGTTTTCAGTTGCACAAAAAACAGAATAACAAAATAATCTAATTAAGCACATAAAATGGGAAAAATTCAAGTTTTATTTGTGTCAATTTTTCACAAACTTTTATTTTAAAAATTACGATTAATAAAAAAAATAAAGACAGGGTTTTTTTTTTAAAAAAATAACAAAATTACCCCTGAAGAGCCTTCTCCCCAAAGAAATCGCCCCTTTGAAGATATCGTATGAATTTTTCTTCTTCATTTTCAGACGATCTCATAGTCACTTTTACCTGCAAAATTCAAATATAATTTTTAAACACTGCAAATAAAGAAATGCTTAAAAACGTTTAATAAAAAACGTTGGCTCATTTCTTACCTTTCCTTTACTGATGATGAAAAATGTGTCTCCCCTGGCTCCTTGGCGGACAACGTAATCGCCTTCATTATATACTGCCTATTCAAATAAAAATGCATTTCTAATTAATTGAAAATGTTTCATTAAATTAAATTTTTAGTTTTCATTTGTTTCTAAAATAACTTTTGGGAAGTTCGACCTTCATCAATTTGATACATGAAAAACTAAAGTAATAACCAATTGATATATGAACATAAATTTGATAATCTGCCCTGAAAGACATTAGTCCTTTTATTGTAATAGTATTTAATGAATTAAAAATGTTTAATTAAAGAATTAAAAAATTAAATTAAAAAAAATTGAAAATTTTAATTAATTAACAAATTTTTAATTTAATTAAATTTTCACTTTTCATTTGTTTCTAAAACAACTTCTGAGACGTTAGGCATCTTTCATAAGCCATGAATGACCTTCATCAATTAGATACATGAAAAACCGGAGTAATAGTCAACTGATATATGAACATAAATTTGATAATTTGTCATGAAAAATATTATAGTCCTTTTATTGTAATAGTGCTTGTTTTGTTACCTGGGAGGGGAACAAATTTTTTTAGTAAAAAGATGAGAAATAATTTTAAAAAGATGCAACAAAATCCCTTTATGACATTATTATACAAGTTAAAGCGTTAACAATTACCACCTATATATAGTTTAATAATAATCAAACAAAAGCGATGCACATTCTCATTATAAAGATAATTCAAAGTATTAACAAAAAACAGACAAGAAAAGTAGTTAAATTCTTTAAAAAATCTAGTATCAATCACAAAGATTTCTTATTTTCTTCTTTGCTTTACCAATTTTTTTTTTCTGTTGCTTTAATTTTTGAGAGAAATCTCATACATATTTTTGTTCTCTAATGTATTTAATTTATTATTTATGTTCTGTTGTGTATTTTGTTAGTAAGATTTGTTAAATATATAATACATAATACAATTTAAAATTATTAAAGAAGATTGGTTTGATTTATTGATTGCTTTTATTTATTTGATTGCTTGCTTGATTTTTTTATAATGCTGATGAACCTTACGGCAAAACTACCTTTCTTCAAAACAATATTTAATTTCTTTAAAAATTATCTAACTTACATAGAAAACTTCCCGTATTTCTGAGTCATTATTGTTAATGATATAGGACGAATTTTTGAAGGATTAATTGAGTTTTTCAAAAAAGGGCTGAAAATTAATAATAAATGATTCATTCAATAAGATAATCGGATTTAGATTTCCAGTATTAGTTTATTTAAACTTAGAGGCAACATTTCTAGTCCATGGTCATATTTGTTACCCTTTTATCGAAATTGGCCTTCCAATTTCTACAAATATTAACCCTTGCGGTCCGATGTCGAGTGTGACTCAACATTCAAGACTGTGCATCATTTTGACGTTTTATTTATTCATTTTCCCAATTCAATTGTTAAAAACGTCTACATAATGGTTAAGAGATTTAGACAAATTTTTCAAAGAAATTCGACATAAAAGAATTACATATATTTAATTTTCATAGCAATAAGCAAATCTTTGTATTAGATGAATAATTTTGCATCTAATTATTTTTCGGACTGCAAAAGGTTAACAGTTTCTAAAAACAGGCAAAAATATCAGAAATCAAGTTTTTGATCTAGACTCATGATGTCAATAAACCATTCTCTAATCATTTCTTAATCACAAAGATTTTAATAGTAAGTTCCCAAAAACCTTTTAATGATTATTTTTGATTAAGAGATTTATTAGTCTATAGCCACAATTTTCTGTAATGCATCAAGTATAAGGCGATTCTTTTTTAACTAACTTTTAAACGTACTAAACAAATTAAAATAAAAATAATTACGGTTTTATAGGGAGCCATATGAATTTTAGAAACAGAGATGCGGTGTAGAGTTAAAATATTAAGACCCATTTGGATGGGCTGATTGTATAACGAATTCGTACCTGAAAATTCTAATTGTGAATTATTTAAATCAATACAATAATGAGAAGGAATGAAAAGTTATATATATATACCTCCTCCAGAACGTCAGCTATTTTAATTAGGACATCTTCTGAAAGATTTCTGAAAGTTGGCACACTGTAAGTAGAGAAACAAAATCATATATAAGAATCTGTCCATTGAATGCATGTGAATTATTGAAGTATTAAATACACTTTTAATATTATGTGTATTAAATATGTAGCTTACATCATATAACAACGCAACATTTATCCTAATACATCCAGTATATTAGGTGTATTTAAGTAACT
Source organism: Argiope argentata (assembly GCA_026289955.1). NCBI lineage: Eukaryota > Metazoa > Arthropoda > Arachnida > Araneae > Araneidae > Argiope > Argiope argentata. Next base: position 16,604,568 of record JAOUZG010005735.1, read on the forward strand.
GAAAGTGAGATCTAAAACGGTATATGTGTTAATATTCTTATCAAGGTAATGTCCTTTTTCAGCTTTACAAAAACATGTTTCTGACTTCAAATTTTTATAAATTAAATATTTCGCCACTCATAAAGCAATGTAAAACATACAACGATGGAATACTTGCAATTTAATTTCGTTAAGTTTTACTCACATCTTCTAAATGGATCTTCAGTTTTCAAAAGGAATGGAATCGATATTTACCTCTTCATTTTGCTTGACTTCTTGTCAATGTTACATTCATACTTGCCTCCGAAAGTTGGTGTAATACTGTCACAAATAACTAGTAAGATAGACAGTAATACTATCATAGAATATTGGTAAGGTAAATGGCAATATTACCACAGATTACTGGTAAGATAAATAGTAATACTGTCACAGAATTTTCAATGGTCAAATCTTTTGTCACAGATAAAGCAATAAAATACATACTGCAACGGAATACTTGTTATTAAATTCCTACAAGTTTTACTCACATCTTCTACGGGTCTTCAATCTTCAAAGGAAGTGGAATCGACATTCATTTGCTTGTCTTCTTGGTAATTTTGCGTTCATACTTGTCGCCAATAGTTGATGGTAATACTGTCATACGTTACTAGTAACATAGATGGTAATACTATCACAGAATATTTGTAAGATAGATGACAATATTACCACGAACTACTGGTAAGATAGATGGTAATACTGTTACAGAATTTTCATGAATCAATCTTTCGATACACATAAGGCAATAAAATACATACTGCAACGTAATACTTGTTATTCAATTTCTACAAATTTTACTCACATCTTCCACACGGATCTTCAGTCTCCAAAGGGAATGGAGTCGAGATTCACTTTTTTATTTTGCTGGTCTTTTTGATAATTCTGCATTCATCCATGCTTCCAATAGGTGATGGTAATAGTGTCACAGATTACTATTTAGATAGACTGTTAATACTATCACAGAATATTGGTAAGATAGATGGCAATACGGATTAATGGCAAGACTGGATCACCATCACCATTATTATCATGGATTAATGATAAGATAGATGGTAATACAGTCACAGAATTTTCATGAATCAAATCCTTCATCACAGATAGAACAATAAAATACATACTGCAACGGAATACTTGTTATTCAATTTCTACAAGTTTTACTCACATCTTCCACACGGATCTTCAGTCTTCAAAGGGAATGGAGTCGAGATTCACTTCTTCATTTTGCTTGTCAATTCTGCATTCATCCATGCTTTCAATAGTTGATGGTAATTACTGCCACAGGTTTTTAAATGTCTGTTCTTGCTGTGTATTAAATAAGCACTATGTTTCTATAATACTCAAGAATACTAAATGAAATTCATGTTAGCACTGAGTCCAATATATCATAAGGTTGTCAACAGATGTTCTTCAAATTAAAAATATATAAATCTTCAAGATAAGTAGTTTATTTAGATGGAGCAGATAATTCCTGTCATTATGATAGATGAATGTGAAGGACCTCTATGATCAGAAGATTCACAATGCATAGCTGAAAAATCGATTATCTTTGAACGGTCGATATCCATATAGTTGAGAGTTTCCTGTATGTATAAAATATATCTTAGATCATAGTCATATTATTATATATCTTCACAAATATAAAGCCAAATTCCCTTGTACTTCTCAGATCATTTCTGATTCAATTATAGGGTTGGCATAGAAACCGGGTTCTACTTGTTTTCAATCTTCGAAGGTGGATTCAGGATACTTTTAGTCCAGAAAAAACATTCTCAAGAAAAACAAATCTAGATAGAACATGAAAGTTTGTCTTCATATATCTTGTTGGAAATGAGGTAATTTCAACGTGTTTATCTAATACAGCATGAGTGAAGTTTCATTTTGTTAAGTTATCTAATGTAACATATTTTAGAACGATTCTCTTGAGATAACCTTTTGTTAAAAGTTCTATTATTTAATAATTACTTCAAATATTTTTAATCACATTTCCGGTCAAAGGTACAAAAAATATGTTTATAGAAATTAAGACATTTACTTTTTTATTAGCGTATCGAGAAATTACTAAGCATGCAATTTCAAATGCATAGTAAAAGAAATATTCCCTTTAATTTTTTTTTTAATTTTCGTACTTTAATACAAATTATTTAGCTAATCCTTAAACAAAAAATTTCCGCGAAAAGTACCCTTTTTTAACATTCAAGTGTTATATATAGAAAACCATGAATTGTTTAAATAAAATTCAAGGGGTTTTCCAAATAATGGCTTCATACTATTTCTTTAAAAAATTTCTAAAACCGAGTATTCAGAAAATGAAAAAGGATATCTAGAAAATATTCATTATTTTTTGTATAAGTTTTCACTATTTTATTTTAACGTATTTTGGCCCAACTATTTCAATATCCATTTAAAAAAAATCATTTTGCACCGAAGAAAAATGAAAACAAAACATCCCAATTTTACTTAAACTCTGACCTTATTTTGCATCTTCAAGGACTTTACCGGCTTGTCCTGAATTATCTAATTAAAACGCAAGGACTAGACAAAGATTCTGGCTGTTCTTTTGCATTATCAGACATACCTGACAACTAATATTTTTCTAATGCAATATATTTTTTCTTCTTTTAAAAAATTTGAAGAAATATATCAAATTTTTAAACATGAGATATTTTTTTGTAATGTGGAGATTTACATCAGATTATAGCAATTAGTATTTAATTCATTCAAAATGTAACGATATCGAACTTTTTAGAACCGATTTGTATTTTTTCAAAGTGCGAAAGTTATTTACAGATTGTTATATCATTCGATATTGTAAAAATGTCTTTGAATTTCCACAAATCTACTTCTTCTTCGGATTAAATTTTTTTAATATTTGTTTTGTATAAATCTATTATCCATCCATACAACTATGATATATAAGATTCATTCCAGCTGCATATTGTTTCATGCCATTTAATATATTTTTACTGTTAAAAAGATAAAATATAACTAACGAGTAATCTATATTCTGATAAAAATATTTAACTACCTATGCATTGTAAGAAACTTCTATAAAAATTTCATATACGAATTTTAGAGGACATTTTTCTCCATAATACATCCAATGAAATGTCTTAAATTGGAGTTTTCTGTCCTGAATAGACACATTTAAGAAATTAAAGAAGAAATTTTAATTAATTAGATTTATCAAATTGAATAATTAATAACTGTTTGAATTAGTCAAACATTAAAGTATCTTTGATGATTTAGAAAAAATTGTAAAGTTTTTTCAAAGGGAAAAATAATTTCATAAAACACGAAAACAGAAAAATTGACAGGTATGGCCCAAGGTGACCAGAATTAGCAAAATGAAACTCAAGGAACTTATAAAGGACCCTGGCCATGTTTCGCATCTTCATGGCCCCCCTTGGAGCAAAGGATCAGCAGAAGACAGCACAGATTTTATGAAGACCTTGGTTATTTATAGTATAATCAGGGGATTGCACGGCTTGTCCCGAATCAGCAAAAAAGCCTTTACCAAGATTACCCAAATAAGCAAAATGAAACTCATGGGCTTAACAAAGACCAGAGCCATTTTCCGCACTTTTGAGGACTATCTTGGAAAGGAGCATATATATTTAGCTCAGAGCTTAAAAATATTGCTCACCTAAATTTAAAGCATTGATAGTTAAAGCGATTAATACGGAGTGTTACAAATTTTTTGAGCTTTGTATCTTTACCTTCCCAAAAAAATCCCATATATGGGATTTTTTTGGGAAAGTAAACAAAAGCCGAAACGATATCCTTATTAAATATTTGTTTTTATATTTCAAAAGAAATAATGAAGATAAAGAAATAAAAATCGTCTTTCAAGAGCCTTGAGTACATTTGTATTTAAAAATTTGTATTTAATTTGTATTGATTTGTATTTAAATTTCAAGAGCCTTGAGTACATTTGTATTTTTTGCATTTGTATTAAAAAGAAAATTACAAGAAATAGAAATTATGGAAACAGGATATTGTACAATTGCACACATTATTGTACAATATTTTATATAATCGAAAAAATATTTATAATATTGTATGTTATAGTTTAATATTGAATATTATTATACAGCATCGTACAATATTGTGACAAGCTGTGCTTCCTAGGATAAATACGGTACAACTTTTCTTCTTCTTCAAAACAAAGAATTCTTAAGAGATTTGAATTAACAATATGAAACTAAATAATTTTTATTGCACTAAAGCATTCTTTAGTTTTTCAAAAGACTCTTCTGCAATCAAGCATTAGCTCGAAAATATCAAAGTAGGCAACTACTTCATTTTATTTCGGATTTTATAAAATTTTCCTCTTTTTTAATGGCAATATGAAGATTTAAATTTTTTAAAATAAAATTTAAAACGTTTTGTTATTAAAAAAATTATGTGTTTTTCAAAATGTGGACACATAACTTCTAGCACAGAATGGTGCACAATGTTGTAAATATTGCTTGATATTATTTACTCAATAATCAACAATATTGTACAATATTGCGAATATTATTTTTTCAATATTCAACAATATTTTTTCAATATTCCTATTTCAGATATTATTTATTCAATATTTAACAGCATCATACAATACTACAAATATTTTTAGTAGCATACAATATTGTGCAATATATGTGTGCCATTGAAAATGTAAATTCAAATGTTTCGTTTGCAAAGGCAAGAATATTGCAGCCATTGAACAGTATAAAGAAATGGATGAACTTTGCGAAGATCCTATTTCATTTTCCACGCTTTCAAGGACTGCTTTGGGGTCAAGAATTAGCAAAATAAAATTCAATGTCTTTAATTAGACTTGAAAAATGTTATTTTGCATTTCCAGCGACTCTTTCAAGTCCAAGAATTGCAGGTCAAATGAAACTTTAAGAATCAGCAAAGTTTCTACCATTTCTCAGCAACCCCAATGGCATTTGTAGATTCCAACTCCAGCAAAATGAAACTTCAGAATTTTTCAAAATCCTTTTGATAGTATTTTATCTATTTTAAATTCTCTAACTGTACTAAATATGAAAATAAATTTATTCAAAAAAATCTCTTAGCTCAAAGATGTTATTTTCCACTTCTTTTAAATAATATGAATCGACAAAGTACAAGGTGGCCAGAAATAAAACACCCCTACTCTGACCTCCATGGATATCGAACTACTCAGTGTAAAGGCTCAAAATTTTGTACACATACTATTCAAAATATGGGGAAACGGATTTCACGAAAAAAAAATTAGTTCCTGAAATCACCGATAGGTGGCGCTGCACAACTGGAACTATGATCAAAAGACACAAATAATAATAAAAATTAAAATGTTTATGCGGAATGGAATGCTTCCATGCTTCCTTTTTAATTTTTCTGCCCCTTATGGAAAATAAAAATAGTAAAGAAGCTAGAACTCCCGTTGTAACTGCAATTTCATACTGTAACCAGAAAAATTTGCATAAAGCATGGTTAGAAGCCATGTTAAAAGGTGGGGAATGTCATTCTTATTAGTGATGGCTGTCACGCTGCCAGAACGCGCTTTGCTTGTGAAGTTGTTTTACGAGAATAAAGGAAATGCTCCAGCAGCACTTCGAGAGTTTCGCCGACTTAAGGATTTGCGTAAGGGACCATTGCTTCCACAAGCTCTCAGGAGAATGATCGCTCGATTCGAGGAAACTGGACATCTTGGAGTTCAGCCTGGTCGAGGACGCAAACCGGTTCGTTCAGATGTCGTTGAAGATGTTGCCACCGGTATTGTTGAACAGTCAATGGATAATGTTTTAGGCTGCAGTAGTGCACGTGCAGTGTCACGACACTTGGGTGTTCCCTATAGCACAGTGTGGAACGTACTCAGAAAAATGGTGCATTGTTTCCCGTACAAAATCCGCCCTAATCAACAATTGCTGGCCACAGACAGGGAGATGCGACTGACCTTTGCATTGACATTTCTTGCTAGAGTTGAAGTGGATGCATCGTGGCCGTGGCAGATTCTGTGGAGCGATGAGGCCCATTTCCACCTCAGTGGAACAGTGAGCACCCATAACTGTCGCATATGGGACACGACAAACCCCCGTACCTTCCAAGAGATTCCACTCCACTCACCGAAAGTTACAGTCTGGTGTGGATTCACAGCCACATTCATCCTTGGACCGTTCTTTTTCGAAGAGGTTACTTCCAATGGCCTTGAGACATGTACCGTGACGGCCAACAGGTACAAAAGGATGCTCGAAACATTTGTTGTACCCCATTTGCAGCAGCGCCAATGCCTTGACACCATTACTTTTATGCAAGATGGAGCACCTCCACACATTGGACTCCCTGTGCAACAGTTTCTTCGCCAACATTTCACCACTGACAGAATAATCAGTCGCGCGTTTCCGACAACTTGGCCATCTCGTTCACCGGATCTTAATCCGTGTGATTTTTGGCTTTGGGGACACTTAAAAAACCTTGTTTATCGAGAACGTCTGATAACCTTGGCAGATTTGAAAGAGAGTATCAGTCTGCATGTGAGAAGCATCTCAGATGACCAGTTACGATCCGCAGTTGAACAAGCTGTCCACAGACTTCACATTTTACATCTTCAGGAAGGGAACCATATTGAGCAGCATTCCCTGCATCGATAACGTCCTTGTTTCATGTATGCTTGGCACTTTCAAATAAAATGTGTTTAAAACGTGTTTTTGTGTCTTTTCAGCATACGTCCAGTGGTACAGCGCCACCTATCGGTGATTTCTGGAACTAATTTTTTTTTTTTTTTTTTGTGAAATCCGTTTCCCCATTTTTTGAATAGTATGTCCACAAATTTTCAAGCCTTTACACTGAGTAGTTCGATATCCAGGGAGGTCAGAGTAGGGGTGTTTTATTTCTGGCCACCCGGTATAACAAAAAAAAAACTTATTGATCTTATTTTGGTTTAATAAAATATTTTTCAATTTTTATTTCCGGTTTATTGACTTAAAAACCTACTTTGCATATTTTTTAACAACTTCTTGTTTGAGTTGATTTGATTTAACGGCTTTTGTAGGATTTTGAATCGGAAAAAATGGCTAAAATATTCCTGATTTCATTTTGTATTTGCATGAAGTTACAAATCCAAGGATAGCAAACCGAAATTGAAGGACTTTTCAAATACTTTATTTCATTTTTTATATTTTCAAGGACTTCTCTGGAGGTCTAAAAATCAGCAAAACCAAATTCATGATCTTTACAAAGATCTGATAACGTTAATTTCGCCTTTTATTGACGCCACCAGTGCCAAGAAAGAAAATGAAGCATAAAGTTTTGATGAAGTCTTATAATTTCTTAGCATTTCCAAGGATTTTTTTAAATCCATGCGCTTACAAAATAGGACAAAAGAGTTTTTAAACACTGTTGTTATAACAATGCAGGCGCACGATAGGTATTTTGGAAAACTCCTCAAATAAATTTAATCCAAGCGTCTTTTAAATAGGATAAAAAAACTTTTTAAACACCATAGTCATAAAATTTCAGTTGCACGACAGCCATTTTGGAAAACTCCCCAAATAAAATTTTTCAATTCATGGTAAAAGAGCAAATATAGTATTAAAATCTAAAGCAACTACTAGCATCAAAAAGTATAAACTATTTTACAATCTTTTCATCGTTTTTATACTTCAACATATACTGATTGCAATTTTCTTAAGTAACTAATATGAGGTATAGATTACAAAAATGAAACATTTTAACGAAGAAATCTGATGAAACCATAGTATGATTTATAAATATCAACTTTCGAAACAAGTTTAATGTTGAACATTTATAAATTCTTTTTATTTTATTTACATTCTTCCTTTCAAATACAGTTGTACTCAAAATGGGAAATTAAAACACATCAAGAAAGTATATATAACATGTCACAAATTACTAGTTGATATATAATTGTTTTGAATTTATTAATAAAGAATTTTTTTAAAAAAATTTACTTAAAAGAAAAATACCTATCTTTACAAAAAAAATCTTACCTTTTTAAGAAATTGGTGTACTCAGCTTGACGAACCAGACCCGTGCGCATCATAATTGTTTGGAAACATTGTCGCTCTATCGCCCATAGCTTACAGTCCATTACAGCTAGTCAAAAATCAGAAAATATATTTATAATTTCATATTCAATCCGTAATGCAAAATTTACCTTGGGGACTAAGATGCAAATATTTATTAAGTTCCGAGATTCTTAATTGTCTTCTAATTTACCAAATTAGAGGGCAGAAGTTTTAATATTATTAGCATTGCACAGTATTTAATTTCTTTTAAAACAGCATTTTAAATGTTTTGCATTAGATTTAATTTTTAGAGAAAATAGTAATGACAACAAAAGATAAAAAGATACAAAACGTCAGTAGTATCATATAATATTAGAGAATATTTTAGATAAAAATAATTGTTGAGATAAAGTGAGCATTCAAAATTAAATTATTAATTCGAAAGGAAATTTATTCAATAAGTTACAGTAAATCACACAATTGATTTGATATTGCGTTCTTTAATATTATTTTTATTCTTTATTCTTTAATATTACAAAATTATTTTGATATTACTACAAACTTCCCCCAATCATATTATTAAATGCTTAAAATTTACTATTTTTTATTTTTTAAGGGATCCGCTATTATTTTTGGACTTTTTAGAGATTTTTGTTTTTATGGAAGCGGCACAGCTAAGCTATATCACTTGAGAAATAACAGTAGCATATTAATTTTACAATATTCATCATCACTATCGTTTATATTCATTATCATCTTTACGATATTAATTATCACATCCCAAATTTGATTTTACAGCAAATTAATAACATGTGAATAAATTGTTTAGTATTTTTGGATGAGCTATCAGTATTTACACCTGTATAACTTAAAAGTTATGAACAAAATTTAGCACTTCGCATTGTTATTTAAAAAATATCCCAAAATTAAATAAATAAATAAATATCTTTAATTTGATCCTCGTCAAATTAAACTACGATTACATGATTCAATTTCATAGATTACCGCATAATTATGTCATAATTAAATTTATAAAATCAATGAATTTAAATATTTTATAAAGTTTTTAAAGAATCTTAAATAGTACCTTTTGAAAGCAGCGAAATAAAAATTTAAATATTTTTAGTTTAAATCGTATGCATAATACAAGATTTACAAACTTAATAATAAAACAGGGAAACATGCGGAGTTTTCTCATATTTATTATGCTTTTATACCTCAACTATTTAATTAATAGTTACAGTTACATTAAAATATATTCATTTTAAAACAACAAAAACTTTAATTTCCAAATTTACTCTATAGAACAAGAGATAGATCGATTTTTCTGAAAAAAAATCAATAATTAATAATTGAGATGATTAATAATATTAATTATCTCAATTATTAATTACCAATAACATTAGTTTAGATAATTAGCGGTATTCTACATGACGTCAAATGATGCATAATATTGTCATTTGACAATAGATACATCTTAGAATTTGTGATGTTTTATGCTATAATAAGGTTACTTAAATATATTTTTAAGCAAAAAGCTATTGTGAATTTTAATAATATGCAATTTAACTTAAATCTTTTTTAAATAATTTCAATTATAATAAAAATAAATAGATGATTTTAATTTGGGAACTGTGCAATTCACATATTACTTAATAACAAAACACTATAAGAATATTTTCCCTTATTTTTTTAGTATTCTTTATACTAAAACAAATTTAAGAATATCTTATTTTGTTATTTTATTAAGAATATAATTGTAAATGGCAGTTATATTATAAAGGTAGAACAATAAGAACGTTCAATGTAGAGCAACATGAACGCTCCATGTAGAACACTATGAACATCCAATATAGAACAATATGAACGCTCCATGTAAAACACTATGAACATCCAATATAGAATAATATGAACGCTCCATGTAGAACACTATGAACATCCAATATAGAACAATATGAACGCTCCATGTAGAACACTATGATTATCCAATATAGAACAAAATGAACGTTTAAATAGAACCATTATCAGATCTTAAATTCTCAACGCCTAATTATTTCCATAAAGATTCACATCCGCTCTGAAAGAAAATTTTCGTAAATTATAAACTTGAGTGTGTAAATATTTACCTTTCACTGTAGCAGTCCTCGTGCAATTGTAAAGTATTGCTAATTCTCCAAAAACTTTTCCCGGACCCATATTGCACAGGAACTTCCCCTCTTTCGAAACTTCCACCTTTCCCTCTAAAAACAACAAAGAAATATATAAGTATTTTCATTTCTGAATTAAAGCAAAGATAAATCTCAAAATGATTCTTTGATAATATGATTTTTTGAAAAGATAATTAGATATCATTTTTTGTAGTGGAAATGTGTTGATGATATCTATAAATGACTTATTCAAGATTATGATATTAAAAATATGGTAATTTAATACACGAATTACATTAAGACTTGGCAATTAATGGGTTAATTAATTTTAACAACGTTCCCTTAATGATAATTATGCATGATTCACGGAAGAGTTCATTTGCCATGTTATATGCATTTAACATTTGCTTTGATACATGTTTTTATGTTTTGTGATTTTTTGATGGATGAATAGTGAATGGCGCTAGGACCGAACTCCGAATTTTATGGTTAGTAGCCGAGTAACTTATCCGTTGGGCCAAAAGTGCACTTCAGTCCGAGGGTTGTTATCTGGCTTATATGTATAGCAATCGCCACAGAGTATCTCCCCAGAGAGTTGGTGAACGATACTTATGTGAAGTGTTGGTGGTGATCGTGCGAAGGTTGCGTTTTATTCAAGGTCGGACGGTTTACCATTTGTAGGTGATTAGCGGAAAGCGCTAGGCCCGAACTTCGAATCTTATGGTTAGTAGCCGAGTAACTTATCCGTTGGGCCAAAAGTGCACTTTAGTCCAAGGGTTGTTATCTGGCTTATATGTAGAGCAATCGCCACAATTTTATAATTCTCAAGTTCCCTTGTTAAGATGGAAAATACGTTATTTAGTAAGAAAAAAAAAGATTATAACCAATATTAATTATGAGATTTAAATAAAATTCCTCACCTATTTTGATGCCGATAACAAAATATTTGAACGAATCAACAAAGTTCAAACAAGTATTTAAAACAGATATACAAATATATAAAATAAGAAATAACAATCGTTCAATTTCAAAATAGTTCAAATCAATTTAACTTAATCTGGGTATTTGAAACATGTAAATGATAACTTCTGAGCAATGTTTTGTGTGATTTTAGTTTACAATAATAGGCAAGATTTCGGATTTTTCAAAGCGTTTCCCAAAAATATTAGTGCACAAAACTAGTTTTTCAACATTTTAAAATTTAAAAAAATAATAAACATAATTCCTAAATTAAAAATAACAATCGTTCAATTCCAAAATAGTTCAAATACAATTTAAGTTAATCTGGGTATTTGAAAGATGCAAATGATAACCTCTGAGCAATGTTTTGTGTGATTTTAGTTTAAAACAATGGGCTAGATTTCGGCTCTTTCAAAGCGTTTCCCAAAAATATTAGTGCACAAAACTAGTTTTTCAACATTTTAAAATTTAAAAAATAATAATTAATTAATTGCCGTAAAATATTTATTCCTTGAATTTTGACAAAAATTAATTTATTAGTAATTTTCAATTTTACAAACACCGTTCAAATTATTTTCATAGCTTCACCAAAGACTTTATGTGATTTTCTTTTATTCTCGAGAAATTCTGTTATTTTCTGTGAAGGTTACGTGAGAAATCAGAAAATCAAATTACATTACAGCATAAAAAACATGGAGCTCGAAACAGATTACCTAGATAATTTACTTTTTAATGGTATCATGACATCATGGGACTCGACTCCATTAGGATAGTCCACGTATTCAATAAAGAAAATAAAAGTACGAATTAAAAACAAAAGTAAATTACAAAGCTATTAAAATAACATGACTTTCATCTTTGTCACAACTTTATACTTAAAAATACTTTAATAAGGAAATCATGAAGAATATCAAGTTAAGTTTAAGAGATTACTTGAAATTTAATACCACCATTATTTGCAGTGAGTCAGCTACACACAAAAGATTAGTAAATAAAAAGATTAAAATGAAATCTGCTGTGCATGTTTCAATGTATCATGGCAGAACATAATTTCTTGAAGGGCCTATCACCATGTACTCGTGCAAGTTACATTATAATTTTATTTATTTTCATTGTTTCATTGAATGAGTCACTTTAGTATTGCAAACGATCCACAAAACTTTGTCTCGCATTTATTGTTTAAAAAAATATACCCTTTCCTGTTTATTTCCTTTCATATCATCACGCGCTCAAAGCTACCTTTTTCTAGGTTTTATTTGCTGTAGTCATTAAGCATATTTTTTTTTAAATCAGAGTTTTTTAAATGCAATGACAACATGTTATTAAAAGCTGATATTTTGAGATGCTCATGCAGATAATAAAATTTCAATTTTTCGCCTACGGAATTTTGCTGACGCCAAAACCCCATCTCAAAAACAACATCATGTTCTGACATGATAACAAATGCAAAGGCGTAATTTTTAGAATTTTTTAGAAATGCAATAAATTAATACATCGTAAAGAAATTTTAAAGTGATTTAATTTCAAAAATACATACTACAAAACTAATTCGAAAATTACCAACCTTCCATGACGTACACAACAGATCCATAGTCTCCTTCTTTGATGATTAAGCTGTCTTTGGCATATTCTACAGGACACATACAGTCTGTGATTTCTTTAATTTGAATAGTTTCTAAGTTTTTCATAAAGTCATTGTCTAAAATAGCTTTCTGTATCAGCTCTTTTGATCTGAAAGGGAAAAAGAATTCCTTACAGATTTCCATAACGAATTGCTTATTTAACAATGAATTGTATTGCAAAAAAAATGTGTATGTAATATTTTAAACAAAATAAAAAAATGAATGAAAACACATACATTACTTTGTTTTATAGAAAAAAAAAAGGATTGAGATATTTTAGCATCTAGAATGTCGCACTTTTATAAGTAGGCAAAAATAAAATGGGACAAAATAAAATTTTCATAAGAAAATACTTTTGTAATGAGAATAATGTAAAAATAAAATACACGCACAGCACATTTAAAATAAAAAAAACAAAAGAAAGAAAGATTTTTTTTATTTTTATTTTTTCATCCTATCTTGTAGGGAAATTACTAATGAAACTATATACAGTAAACATGCGATAACACGTGGTTGCTAATTGAAAATTATTGCTAAAAATTTTCAATTACGGATAAAAGATGCTTTAACAATATCGAAGCAAATATATAAATTATCGATCTTTTTTGTAAAATGTTGCACCATAAAACTTACAAATACAAAAATTAATCTATTTATTTAAATATCCGATCGGATTCGAAGACAAATTTAAAAAATAATAGTTACAAATAATTTACAGTTCAAAATAAATGAAACAGCTTTAAAAATTCCCAATTAGAAAAAATATATCTCTATTTATACTTATATCAATATATTGATATATCTATATCAACCATTATAACTTTAAAAAAACCCTGCATTATGAAATTTTAGTAGAATTTTCATTGTTACAAAAAACAGAAATTAAAAGAATAAACATATTGATTCAGAGGAATACACTTCTCAAACTATTTAGAATGTAATAGGCAGTAAATAAAAATTTAATAAAAAAGTAAAAATGGAAATTTTCTATGCATATTTCAATGTATCATGTCAGAACATAATTTCTTGAACGGCCAATCACTGAAAACTTTTTACTTAATTAAACAATCTAATCTACTTTTAAAAAGATTTTTATTAATGTTTGAAGAAAATATCTCAACAAAAGGTGGCTGATTTTGCAAACGTATGGATTAATCAAACAATTTAAACTATTTTTAAAAAATATTTTTATTTGTTTGAAGAAAGCTTTCATAAAGTTAAAAAAGCTGAAAAAGTCATCTCAACAAAAAGTGGCAAATTGGAGATTAAAAAGGTCTTTATTTCGAAATTGCAGCCATTTACCATTATTTTTTAGTCTTCTAAGGCCTATTTTTGAGAAAGTTGAAATTTAAAATTTCAATTCCTTGCCCACGCTTTTTTATTGACGCCCTTATCCCACTGAGCCCTCATTAAAGCCTCACGTGTCGTGCAAGTTAAATTATATTTTTATTTATTTTAATTGTTTCATCGGATTAGAGACTTTAGTATTGCAAACGATCCAAAAAACTGTCTTGCATTTATTGTTTAAAAATATATAATATCTTCTATTTATTTCATTTCATATAATCACGTGCCCAAAATGACATTTTTATAGGTTTTATTTTCTGTAATCATTAACTTATTTTTTTTAATCAGAGCTTTTGTAAATGCAATGGCAACGCGTTATTAAAAGCTGATTTTTTTAAAATGCTCGTGCAGATAATAAAATTTGAATTCCTTGCCTACGCAATTTTATTGAAGCCAAAAACCTCATCTCCAAAACAACATGTTCTGACATTATAATAAGTAATTAAGTATTTAATAAACAAATTTATTAATCAATATTTTAAAAATAAATAAATTAATTAATAATTTTGCATTCAAAGATACCTTTAATGGAGTTTTAACAACATTTCTCGATATTTTTGAACAAAAAAGAGACTGTAAAATTAAAACATAATTAAAGGAATCCATCTCAAAATGTGAGGTTCATTATACTCTCAAAGGTGTTTGACACATGCAACCAAATTTCATTGAACTCCTTTTGAGATATCACGCTTTTTGAGGAAGAATTAGGGCAAAATATTCTTTGTTTAGAAAATCTATTTTAAAAACATGACTTTGCACAGTAGTTAATCTAAATAGAAATACAAGCAATTGCCAAACTTTCTTTTACGAAATAAGCAAAATTAGACAGAGTTCACAGAATTTTACGGTAAATAATAAAATAAATCATTCACTTCTGGATTAAAATATCACTATTTTCGATTTCAATTTTATTTGCTATATATTAATGAAGCAGCGGTATCTATACATGTGTTTTAAATATATAAAAAATGATTACTGGTTTAAAACTACAAAAATTTAACTTCATTTTTAGCTTACAAAAGAAAGTTTTATATTTTCACTAAAAATAATCTTTTCAACCTGTTTGAGCATCTCAAAGAGCTAGTACATGCGTAGATCCCTATTTTAAATAAAAATTGTGCCGGCTTTCTGGCACAGAGGTAGCGCGTCTTCCTCGTGTTCTGGGAGTGCCGGTTCGGGCATGGTTGTTCTTCTGTGTTCTATCTCTGAGGGGTGTGACTGTGCCCCCCTGTAAAAAGGGGCTGTGCAAGAAAATATGATGAGTGTGTAACTAAAGTCGTACTCTTGGCCCTAGTTGGCGCTATTTCAAAAACAAGAGACGCTCCTTTCGGCTTAAATCTGCGGGAGGCTTGTCCATAGGCAAGTGCCATAAGTAACAACAACAAATAAAAATTGTTTAATCTCTTTAACTGTGAAATTAGAACTATATTTGTGCATGGGATTATGTCCTTTTGAAATTTATTATCTAAAATTAAATAATATATAGTCTTCACCATACAGCACAAAAAAGACTTTTAGTCCATGCAAATCTTGTTCAATAAATTCTTAATAGAATTGGGGAAACGCATTCCAAAAAATAAAAAAAGTGTCATTTATCAGAATGCAGAAAAAAATTGCTTAGTTAAAGAATACGTTTTTCGTATTGATTTACTTAAAGTACTTGACACCCTTCTCAGTTCTACGTATTATAAGGAATTTTAATTATTATCAATAAAAATGCTAAGCTTCCAAGACGTGCATTTAAGAATTCATGCTATCGTCGAAAAATACAAATGCAGTAATTTTTCATAATTACACTGTATATTTTAATACGAATTCTGTCGCATTCTTGCCATATTTATACTGTCATACTTTGGGTTTTTTGGGCATAGCATATTCACTAAAAAACAGAAATATTTCGAGTGAACAAGTTTTAAATTGTGATCTGGAAATGTTAGTATTTTTATAGAAAGTTACTGGATTTAATAATTTAAGGTTCTTAAATTGTTAAAGTTTAACATTAAAAATGCCATAAAAAGTTTTTTAAATGTTTATAGAAATTTTTTACAAATTTTCTAAAAATACTGGAAAGCACTGAGAAGTAAAAAACAAAATTATAAAAGATAAAATTCTCGACTCTTTTTTTAAAAAATGTAATAAAATTATTTCCGTTCAAAAAGTTTTTAGAAAGTTTTAATAGTAACAAATAAATAAATGTTATAAATAGCAATATTTTGCTAAAACTTTTGTTAAATGATAACAGAAATATTCAAAAACAACTCGGAATTTTCCTGGCATCAAACAGAATGCTTTTTATCCTATTTTTGCCTGCTCCATATCTAGAGCAAAGCCTCAATATAGAACTATCGTACTAACGTTTTCAATTATTACAAATTGATGGATCTCTTAAAAATGTATATTGTTACGTTTTTAGCGTAGCGGGTTCGGATTGAATGGACTTTATTTGAGGAGAGCACAAAAAAATTTATTTACAGCTATTTACAGGATGACTTGATAAAGTAAAACTTCAGATAAAAACAATCCAGCAGTCAACAGTCACTAGCAACGTAAATGCAAGCCTTACGCACAATAAGAACAGACTGCAAAACAGCTATCGTACAGCACAGCAAACAGTAAATCACAGCGAGCTCAATAATACAGCGTTAACAGCAAACGTAAACACAGCTCAGCAATCCTCTAGCCCAGCGAGAGAAAACTCTCGACTAACTGCTGTAACTACGGCAACTCTACCCTTATATAGCCGAGCAAGCGCGTGTCCAAAAACACGCGAAACTTCTAAAAACCCCGCGAGCGATCCAGTGGTTACTAGACTATTCCTTTCGCCAAACCAACCTGGCTGGCACGAAGCTCCACGCCAAACGTCGTCAACTTCGGTGAGTTTTCACGGCGCTCGCCCGCTTATAACAATATTTAGGAATAAATATATGAAAAATATATTCTTCCATTGGAAAATTGTCACTATAACGATTAATTTTGTTCCCTTCGCACAAAAGAAATCGTAAAAGAAGTAAATATTCATTCTCTTTAAGTAATATCTCCCTCCCAAATTTTTAACTACAGAATGTTCCAGACAATTGGAGAAAGAGGTAGTAACAATTACTTCTTCTATTAGATAATGAATATTTCCAATTCTTTAAAACAGAATTCAAAGATTTAAAATTAAGTTTGCAACTGTCACAAAACGTGAACATTGAAATTCTATAATTTCAGGCATCACATTACCAGTCATTCACCATAAAAATAATCTGGGGCTTTCTTTCGAGTGCGTCAGTCGTCAGCTAAAAGCATCTCACCTGTTAAAAGATGTTTGTGCACATGTTTTCGTGGAATGGCATTGACACCTGCCTCTACATGGTTGCTCTAGTGTCTCCAAAAGAAGTAAAAACTTCCAAAATAATCCAGGTTTAACTAAGAAATGTGACCACTATAATGATTCAAACACATCACGCGCATAAAGATGAGAATTGAGTGACACGTGATTGTCTCATGATTATCCATTAACACTTATTTTTCACAGTCAGCAGTTAGAAATTCATTGTGTATCAGATCTGGATTAATTAGTTTGATCTCTTATTCCTTAATACAGATTGCTTGTGGCAGGAAAGCTCCGCTTTAATAATTGTATTCAATATCCAAAAATCTATAACCAAATTTCAGGGTTTTATGACACTAATCCATAATAAATAAAATAGATAGAATAGAAATATTTCAGATTAATTTACCTAGAATTTGTTTTAAATAATTGTAGAAAATTGAAAGTATTATAGGAAAGTTGAGCCAATACATTTCATATTAAGCTCTTCTTCAATGTCAACCTCAATTCTACATTAAATTAACACTTTATAACATTAAGGATTTATCATATTAGGATAGTTTTGCAGTAATTTCAGAAAATGAAAGATGCTTGAAATAACATGTAATTTTTACTGTCATCAGATTTCAGATTGAATTTTACGCTATTTTTACATTGTCTGCGCAATTTACATGGCAAATAAGAAAGTGAAGTTCCAGAACTTTTAAAGGCAACGTACAATTAGAAGCTGAATGGAAAGAAAAATCCCTTTTCTAATGTAGCAATAATACTATTGAAACTCGATTCCATTAGGAATGTCTAAGTTGACAATAAACAAGTCAAGTGTAAGATTATAAAATAACACTACAATAATGTCTATCAGAAATTGATTCTTAAAAATATTTAATAGAAGGAATAATAAACAACACGTTATATGCATAGAAACTGATTTCAATTAAGCGTAGATAATAACCCCCATTGAATCCTCCAAGCACTTAAATAACATATTATAATATAAAGAAAAAAATTTAACAGTGCAACAATCTACGGCTCAAGGAAGGAGGCTTATTTTCCTAAGGCTCAAAGTTGACTCTATCATAAGCTTCGAAATATCTAACTCACGGTATTCTTAATTCCTTTACATTCGCTTCGTAGCAATATGTATAGTATGCAGAAAACTGATTTCGTTAAGCATAGTTAGTAAACCAGAGAAATCCCAAGCACTTAAGAAATATTATAATATAAATAATATAAATATATAATATTGCTACAACTAAGGTTCAAAGTTGACTATCATAAGCTTCGAAATATGTAATCCACGATATTCTTAATTCATTTACATTCGTTTTGTAGCAATATGTATAGTATTAGCAGTTAAAAATTCGTAAAAGTAGAAAACGAAACATTATAATGACCTAAGGTCCGAAGTTAACTCCTAAAAATTTATCTCAAAACCATAAAAGTTTTTTTCTTCGATGTGGATCTTGCCAAGGACATATAAAAGACTATTAGATAACTTTTTATCTAACTCTCAGAACAGATTCTGGAGCGGCGATTAAAGATTACTGCATTATTAGAAAGAAAAAAAACTTATCTTCAAGGCATATGAATCAACTCGCCTTTTGAAATAATGAGAGCTTTACTTTATTCCAAAGTACCTGCAGGAAAGAAAAAAAAATAACGAAAGACAACGCCTACGACTACATTTTCGAATAGATCTTAGTAAGTAACACTCTAGGAAATGCGGGAACTTTGCCAATGGAATCGGTACAAAAAAGAATCGAGTTCTTTGGGTTTAATGAGTCCACGTCATAGTTAGTTACCTGGTCGAAGCTGTTCAGATAAACTGTGCTGGATGAAAACGTACAGGTTGGCAAATGAAAATGTCAACAAGTACAGTAATCAAAAGGCACAAGAGAGTTGAAAAAATATTTTCAAATTATATGACGATAATTAAAATAAGAATTAACATTTAAGCTTGATGTAATTTATTTTAAGTTATCCGATTGAGAATATTTTGAATATTGAGTAGATTAGCATTAAACGCAGATTATTTTAATAACAAAAATACAATTAAATTATTTTAGCAACAAGAATAAGAGTAAATTATTTTAGCAACAAGAATAAGAGTAAATTATTTTAGTAATCAGAATATAAGTAAATTATTTTAATAATAAGAATGAGAGTAAATTATTTTAGTAACCAGAATATAAGTAAATTATTTTAATAATAAGAATACAAGTAAGTTATTTTAACAACAAGAATATAAGTAAATTATTTTAGTAACAAGAATATAACTAAATTATTTCAGTAACAAGAGTATAACAAATTATTTTAGTGACAAGAATATAAGTAAATTATTTTAGTAACAAGATTATAACTAAATTATTTCAATAACAAGAGTATAACAAATTATTTTAGTGACAAGAATACAAAAAATTATTTCAGTAACAAGAGTATAATAAATTACTTTAGTAACAAGAATACAAAAAATTATTTCAGTAATTAGTAATATAAAACGTAAATTACTTTTAGTAACAAGATTTTTTTAATAAGAATAAGTCTCGCTTTAAAAAAAAATCTTCTACTTCAAAAGTAATAACTGTTTCTTTTCCTTGTACCATTAGATATATCAGAAAATTACTATTGAAATATTTTTTTTATATTCAACTTCTTAAAAATCTTTTATGCATGTATTTATGAATGAATCAGCTGAAATGGATAAATATTCATATGAAATGAATAATCAGCGTACAAATTTGGCTAAATAAACGGCTTATCATACAAATATCATATTTCAAAAGGTGCAGACGTTTAAAACACCTAGCATCAAACATATTAATCTGAGTAGAACATACAATAAAAACTATCAATTAAAAAATATTCTTTATGAAAATAAACTAAAAAAATATTTCCAGAAGTCAAACTTATTAAAAGATACATTGTATTTAGAGTGCGCTAATGTTGCTACATCTTTTAATGTGGTTTTCCCTAGATTTTAATTTTGAAATAATAATTTTACTTATTATTATCATACAATTTTTGTCTTTGATTTATTGGTTATTAATTCTTATCTTTAAAATCTCAATTTCTTGAGATTTCTGGATTGGAGAGGGCAATACTTTGACGAAAGTCAGAACCTTCACAGAAAATATGTCTGGATTGAATGCCTGCCTGAGTACGACCTTTTAAAAACGTCTTCAAGCCGGATTAATCATTGCCATTTTCTCCTTCTTTTTACAAAATCTAATTCTTTATTGCTTTTAAACTTAATATACCGGGTGTCCAAAAAGTTCCCGTATTGATGATTTGTGAATTTATTTTACAAAAACAATAGGTTTAAAAAGAATTATTTTTATGCCAATGATAAAAAGCACTTTTAACATAACTCAGGAAAAAAATACTGAACTTACATTTATAATAAATGTTCAAAATGCCCACCCCTTTCTTGGAGACAAAGCTGAACTCGTTTGCGCATGTTTTTCGAAACGTCTTTTAAAAATGATAGGATGGATTTCTTGTATCATTTGGGTAATTGCGATTTTCAAATTCTCTATTGTTTGAGGATCACCTTCGTAAACTTTGTCCTTTAAATATTCCCACAGAAAAAAGTCCGGGATGGTCAGTTCAGGGGATCGAGGTGGCCAAAGATTTTTTGAGATAAGTCGATCCCCGAAAAAAAGCTTCAAGCATGTCCATGGTTTCATTACTCGTATGGCAAAATTTAATATACTTGAAAAAAATCATGGACTATGATTTTTTAAATTTGAAGTACGGGAACTTTTTGAACATCCGGTATTTTTCTATTTTCCTTAGATCATAAAATAGGAACTTGAAATATAAAATTTATCGATAAAACAGCAAAGAAGTTTTTTAAAAATTCAACATATATTCACTAATACCCACTAATACAATTAACTATTTCTATTTATTCACTAATACAATTAAATATAGAATATTATCTTTATTTCATGGACAAAAGAGAAACAAGTGAAGACCGTGATTGAGATTAATCGAGTAATTTACTCATAAATGTAACATTAATGAAAGAAAGTGGAATCACTTAAAATCTATTTTTGGATCGCAATCAAAAAATTGTTTGTGTCTCTCGGCTGGGAAATGCGCACTTTGTCAACGCGTGATTGATCATATAATGCCATCTTTCTTCTTTTTCCACGAGTCGCCACACAAGCAGAATGATTCAGAAAGCATGTCCAAAGAGCAATCATAGAGTCCCCTATGACTTCTGAAAGAGATGTGGTTCATTTTTGTCATTTGTAAAAATTGCACTCGAGAAGATGCTTTTTGAAAATGTCTAAAACAGACTTGAGCGTAAGAGGAAGTCTCATTCTTAAAAATAGAATTCACCTTGTATCCAACTTTCTGAAAAGAATTTTTCTTTTTATTAATACTAATTCTTGGCGTTTTGCTTAAATAGACATTTTGAGATCGAAGAAATGGCCATACAATGAAGGAATGTTAAAGAAAAATTTGAAATTGAGAAAAATAGAGAAGCCTTTTAAGGAGATAAGGTCCTATTTTATGTTTTGGCTCTCTCATTTGGCACAAAATCATGTCACCATTGTGAAAAAAACTTCATTATCAATATCTTGAAAGAATTCAAACAGAAGAGGAGAAATGAACGCAAATTCTGAAAACATGGTAGCATAGTAATATGAATTTATTAATGACGATTTTACTTTGAAATAGAATTCACATTTTTGAATTTTATTTCCATTTTACCATATCTTAATTGCACATATATGTATTATGCTCATTAAATTCATATTCATGAGAAAATTGGGTCTCGATGGCCAGGTGATATGGCCTCGGTTTCGGAAAAATAGGGTTTCAGATTCAAGACCCGATTCCACCGACCCAACTCCGTCGTGTAAGTTGGTTTAATGCACGTTAAATCATTCTTGTCAAACGTTCTCTCACTGGTGTGGAAAAGGGGTTGCCAGCTCAATTGTCAACCCCCTTCAGGTGTCAACTGCAATTCAAAATTACGAGCTCCATCCCAAAATAGCCCTAGTGTTTCTTAAAAACGGAACGTTAATGTAATTAAACTAAACCATTGGAAAGACATAGCACATCTGTCTAATAATAAAAAAAATGAGAAATGAAATCTTTTATTTAAGAGTTACATTTATTTCATATATATTGTTACAAACGGGCGAATGCCGCTGAAACAGCTGAAGGGAGAACAATTGGCGATGACGTCAAAGAGCCTGGCGCCAGCCGGGTTGGTTTGGCGAAAGGAATAGTCTGGTTGCCGCTGGATCATTCGCGGTGATTTCCGAAGCTTCGCGTCTTCCTCACCCGGCTATATAATGGACGGGCTGCTGCATTCGATAGTTCCTCTCTCGGAAGAGAAGCATTTCGCTGGACTAACGGATTCTTGCTTGTTATTAGTGAGCTGTGTTTACCTTTGCTGTTAATATTGTGTTATTGAGCTCGCTATGATTTACTGTTTGCTGTACTATACGATAGCTGTTTTGCAGTCTGTGTTTATTGTGCGTAAGGCTTACATTTACGCTGTAAGTGACTGATTATTGCTGAATTGTGTTTTCTGAAGTTTTACTTTTTCAAGTCATCCTGTAAATAACTGTAAATAGCTGTAAATAAATTTGTTTGTGCTGTCCTCAAATAAAGTCCATTCAATCCGAACTTGCTACGCTAAAAACATAACAATATGTATTATTTCCATTAGACCACTTCAGAGATGCATCGGAAAACGTGTCTGGTTAACAACAATAACCGCATGAAAGATATATCCCTTTTTATTTAAGATCTGCCCTTATTTCATACAGATATATGTAGGATATCCCACAAAGTTATTTTATTTAACCATCACCTGTCTTCATTTTTGTTTTATCGACATCCGATGATAGACATAATTCAAAGCGAGAGTTGTAAAAGGTTAGACCATTTCCCAAAGGACGATGCTTATAATTAATACAACATTCCAGAAAAACGCCATCTATCGAGCTTTTGAAAAGCTGTGTCAATTAATATTGAGTCAGAGGCCCCACTAACATCCGTAAAGGAATAAAGTCTCCATGCGTCAAGGTTTCCCGTTCAAAAAACCTACGCGGTAATATGTTTTCAGTTATAACGTTTTGTTACTTCTAACGTCCTTCTAGAGAAGATAATATAACTTTCTGTTTATTTAATATCTCCATGCTTTAATTCATTTAATATTTCCCTGTAAATATTCCCCTTTAACTCTAAATAATTTTTATTATTTTTTTAAGAAGTCTCTTCACCCTTCGTTTGCCTTATTGTAATCTTGGTTTAGAAACTAACCCGTAAATATTTAAAAAAAACCTAAGACATCATGCCACTAAAACCCGCTATCTGAAGAGTCTGACGTTTTTAGAAGATTTGGTTAAACTCCCACATATATGATGCCCATTTGACCCATGTTCACTACAGAGATGCAGCATAAGATGGTTCTGGTCAGTTCAAACAACAAAAAGCGAAAGCCAAATGAGAAATGAAACTCGTTTTGTTTAATATCTACCTTCTTTCGTATATGGATGGAGTTGTCTTTACTTCACAGGCATATATTCCTTTTGTTGAACCCATGTACATATATGGTCATAGCGGATGTTTAAAAAATCAAATAAGTGAAAAATCTCTTTTTAGATGGAATGCATTACTAAATCTTCTTTGTGGATTCTTCTATTTATTTGCTTATCTTCTTGTGGACCTTCAAAAGGAAAGCTTTTATCTGTCAGAACAATTACGAAATAAGGTGTACTGAACTTAAAAAATAAATAATATTTCAACAGTTCCGAAGAAAAAATTATCAAATGCATAGTGAAATATTATCCCATGTTTTGATTCACAATATTTAGTAATATAGATATTGAGTAAGAAACAAAATAGAAACTCGTGAATTTGCTAGAGAAATCTTTTTTTCAGTTATGGGAACGATGCGAAATAAATAACTTTGTCCACAAATTACTAAGATCAATTTCTTGCATGCCCCGATTTTTCTTGAATTTTAAAGCTTAAAAAATAATTATTTTCACTAAAAAAGAAAATAATAATAATAATAAAATTAATTATTTTTTCTACAAGAAACAGAGAAAAAGTACAAAAGCAAGAAAAGCTTGGAAAAAAGGGTCTATATAAGTCTTTTTTTAAATACATCTATACGTCTTTTTTTTTAAACCCTATGCTTTTTCATGAATACTCAAATCAGAGCTTTTATTGTTTCCTTCGAATTCCGGTACTCAAAACTGCTTTATTTTTTACATATCAGATGAAAATTTTCCATTCTTTTTTAATGCCATCCCTCTTAGGCTTAGCTATCTACCGGATGGTTGAAGTGGTCTTGTGGATAATTGAAACAATGCAGACCTCTTCACCACAAAACAAACAGAAAATATCTAGCACAAATAACAGATACAAAATTAGACGTGTTTTTGCATCTGTCATCAAATGGAAATCATGAAGTGAATTGTAAAAAGTTATTTTCTTTTCTTGAAGTAGCTGTAGAAAAATTCAGAAAATCATGGCTAAGCATCAAGAATCTTTTGCCTTAATAAATGTTTCAATAATATCATTTCCACTTTACTTAATTTGCCTATGTTTGTAAAAATTCAATACAGCAAATGATTTTATAGAATACTAAAATATTTAATTATCTGTTAAGCGATTAATCTAATTTAATTTTTATTATAAACTATTCGCACCATTAAGTTTCGAATTTAAAAACTAACTTGATAAAACAAAATCATAACATTTACATTACTAAATTATAAATAAAGGATCAAAACAATTAAAGTACAAAGCCTAATTTAATTTACAGCATACTGACAAAAACATTTTTAAAAAAACTTTTATTTAACACACTTTTTAAATGAATCATTAAATTTATTTATAATAATAAGTTATTCCTAAATCATTTTAAAAATAAATAAGTTCTTAAAAAAGAAAATTAAATCCTCGATAGTAAATTTCAAGATATCATGTGAGAAAATTATTATTTTTAAGTCATTATTTATCTGAATGAATTTAAATCATTAAACAATTTAAACCAGCTTGAAACAATCACGAAAATTTAATTTGCAAGGGAAATTTTTCATGAAAGCATGGAATTGTTTCATGAAAACAGAGACAAATGTATTTCTAATTAAATTTCAGTCAAGATGAAAAATTAAATGGTAAACTTTCTAACTAGGTCACATAATAATATAACAACGGAGAACCAAAATTATGTGTATAATATCCAGGTCTATGGCTGGTAAATAATAACAATGACGATTTGAACAAACTGTATTAGTTGTCAATAAAACAGCTGCCTGGATACCTGTTATTTATTTAACACCAGCTGGTAACACATGTGATCGGTTTTCCTAATTAATAAGCAGAGTTGTGAGCTGCTTGCAGTGAATTCGAAAAATGTAGTTGAAAAAAATAGGCTTTTGCAACTAATCATAAAATAGCATCGTCTTATTTTTTTAATCAGAAAGCTAGCTGATAAACAGGGGATAATCTGAATTAAAATATTTTCACGTCTAATAGTTTCCTTCTTCCCAAACTTTGAAAAAAGAATGAATATATTCTTTTCTGGTATTAAATAAAAAGTGTACCAAGTTTGGTTGAATTCGTATCGGTTGTTTAGAAGGGCATACAGGACACATGTGCATATATATCCACAATGACTTTTATATTAAGTTGGGCATCATACAAAAACATCATCTTACAGATCTAAAATTTACAACATCTTCAAAGGTTCAAAAATTTATCTTTTCAGTGATATCGGTGTTTTAATTTACAGATTAAGGTTCTATTTTTAATGGATTAAAAAAATATTTTAACTTTATTTTCTAATATTTTCCTCTGTTACTTAAAATAGTTAAGAACTCGGGGAAAAAAATTCTCAAGATAAGATATTTTGGAAGAGAATTAAACATTTTCCTCTTTCATAGATAGCAATTCTAGATAGAAAGCAAATAGCCTATTTGTGATACTTGCAGAAAAGAACAACAATAGCAAAAGAAGTATGCACGTCCATGTACTTTTATCTTCTTTTTCCCCGGAATGCATTACTAATGACCGATACGCTTCGGCATGCAGAGAATGTTCTAAGATAATCTATATTACCTTTGGCTCTCAATGTGATATTTGGGAAACAACAAACGTATGAAGAGATACATATAAGAAGTGTAATGAATCAAAAGCAATATACTTTTTTCCAGAGACCTTAATATAAATAAAAGTCACTGTTTCTCTCTCTCTCTCTCTCTCTGTATATATATATATATATATATATATATATATATATATATACACCCCTGGGTCGAATTTAGCCATATTTGGTCCATTTACTATTTAAGGAAAAACAAAAAATCACCTTTGCAAAGAGCAAAAGTTAATTAACTATTCAATTAATTATAAAATAATCGAACTTTTGACATTTATTACAATAACTGTAAAACGAATTATCCCATAACCATTGCACCATTTTAAAATTCAAAATCTTACCTCTCTAATGATATCTTCAATTTTCATTAAATTTTAAAATTCCAATAAATGCTTGAATAGATACAGATGACTTTGAAATAAGAAAATGTGTAGAACTTCGTTGCTAGGCAACGGTAATACTTTGGGCTATTTTGCCTTTATTTTTTGATATTTTTATTTTATTTTTTAAAATATTTTTCTAAACTTTCTTTGCTGGTTTTAAACGGAAATTAGAGCATTATTTGCCAAAATATTTTATGTTATTGGGAAACAAAACTAAGCAATCTTACCAGCACATATTAATAGGGATATTGAGGAATGCTAAAAATTTAAAAGCAAACGGTTAATAATTCACAGCAGGAATGACTATTTATGTAGTTTAATGATATGGAAAAAATATCGTTATTTATATTTTAAATATCGTCTGATTAAACTGATATTATTATTTTAATTAAAAACGTTTCGAATAATGAAAATATTTGGTTATTATAGTGCATTATATATAAGCAAATATTAAAGATATCAGATTTGCATTAAAAATGTGAGATATTAAAGCATTTTAATCTTGATCAACGTATTTATCAATAGGTACGGATATAAAAATAGACCATTGCTTTTATTTCATTTTCTTTTCTTATAATGAAGATGAATTTGTGTGTGCATGTGCGTGTATTGACGCTTTACTGTTGTAAAGCTATCAAACTTAGAACAAATATATTTTTGAGGCTGGAAATGAGAATTTTTAGGCGAGTTTTTTCAAACATTAATTAAAAATTAAGCGTAATGTTGGCATCTTTCCTACGATAATTCCCGAAAACATAACAGAATAAAAATGATTGACACGTCATCTTAAAATTCAAAGAATTATCTTTTCAAATATATAAATATTTTAACTTTTAAACTAATTTCTAATTTTTAATCATATTTTCCAATAATTTATGTCTCACAAAATAAAATTTAACCTGTACGAGCACGTTAAGCGTGCATACGAAACAATTATCTTTTATCGACGTGTTACCTTCATATACATAAAAGCTCAGGTTAAAAAATTAGATTAACTAGTACTATAAATTAAAATTAAGAAAGTATAATTGTTAGCATGTATCTGTATGAAAATGAAATAAACAATGAGACGTGATAATTCTAAAAAAATTAAATATAAGAAAAAGTTTCTATAATAGTTTATAATGTACATGCTATTAGTTTAATATATTAGTTTTATTTAAAGAAACATAGTTTAATTTACAAATGATATCTATTCTAATAAGACCCCAACAGCTAATTTATAAAACTTTAATAATAGAAATATTAAAAATCGAAAAAAAGTATCTATTTTTTATGCATTGTACATTCTTAATAAATTTCGATAATATTTTTTTTGTCATTATTAAGAATATTTCAAAATTTTAAATGAAATTAAATTATAGACCCAACCAATTATCTCAAGATGAAACTGAAAAAAATAATTAAAATTTCCCCATTCACGACGTCATCGAATAATCTAATCACAGGTTAAAAATACATCCAAAAACGTATGGTTTTAACATCCGAATTGAATAAAAATTATATTTTCTCCTCGTAAAGTATACAGACACAAGCCATTTATTAATCTCCCAAGTTTAACTATTAACAAGTTTTAAAAAGAAAATTAAATCTTCAATTGCAAATTTCAAGTTATCATGCATGAATATTATTATTTTTAAGTCATTATTTGTCTTAATTAATTTTTTATGATGTCTTAATTAATTTTTATTGAAAAATATCTTAATTAATTTGTCTTAATTATTTTTTATGAATATATGAGATTAAATATTAGCTATAATGTCACAGTTCTTATTTAGCCTTCTAAAAACGCATCTGCTATTAAAGAGGCATATATAATAATAATGCAATACTGGTAAAAGCAGGTCAACCTTATAAAAGTGCAGCTGCTGTCAAAGAAGCGTACATAATAATAATACAATACTGATATAAGCTGGCAAATATATTTTTTTGCCCTTAAATTTCGGAGACATCAAAACATCCAAACCAAAAAAAAAAAGTTCAATTGTAATTCAGTGTAAAAATTAAATGTTCAATTTTTATTATGTTCTTGGCAACGGCTGTTATGCTGCTTTTTTTGAATCACATTCTGCTGCGGGCGTTCTGTAAATTTTTTCTAAATGGAAATTAAACGTATTTGGACTTTTTGAAGTTTTTAATTTGATCTGTAGCGATCAAACTGAATATGCATCCAAGATTCTAATTTAAAGAACAATAATTCCATTTTTATTTTTAAAAAATAACATTCTTTCCATACACTAAAATCATTCGAATTTGTGCGATAAATATTTTAATTTTATCTTCTAAAAGCCAAAATATCGATTATTAATCTAATTAACGAATCCACGGCGAATCGTTCCATGAATATTACCCAACAAATTACATAATCCCAGGAATAGTTCCAGCAGACTTGAATCACCTAATCTTTTTTTCGTTTAATCTTCAATCTCAGGATCATTGTCCGACGCACACACCGTCTGCATGTCTGCGGCCTCCTTTTGGCCCCTGTCCCAAAGAGTTACAACTTCTTGGCTGCATTTGAATCGGTCTTTTCACAGCGGAGATCGTGTGATCTTTCCACTTTCCGCTCTATCATTGAGAGAAGGCAATCCCGAGCCTTGAAGGTTCGACTTTCTTAGACGGATCGAAAGCAAAAATAAACGCCCTTTGAGGCCGTCTCCGCGCTTGGCCGTCGCCCAATTACACGGTTTGGTAATTACTCCGACTCTCGCTTCCGTACACCTGTTCTGGTACATTCCGTCATTCCGTAATTGGTCTGGTAATCGGTCAGCTATTGAAGCCGCTGTGGCTAAAAATAAGACTTTCTTTCAATTTACAGATGTTAATTTTTTTATATAAATGTTCTCCATAGAAATGGTTCAAATTGTCTATACGCTTTTATTTTATTTAATTTGTTTCTCAGTAGTAAAGGGATTACACTGATTTTAGCAAAGAGATTACACTGATTGATAGTAAAGGGATTACAAAGGATTTATAACTGATTTTTTTTCACTCCCCGAGTTATAAAATGTCGCATCCTAATATGCCCTCCCTCACAATATACATGTTATCATGCCAGAACACGATGTTGTTTTGGGGATGAGGTTTAGGGCGTCAACAAAAATAAGGAAGCGAAAATTAAAAATTTTATTATGTCAGAACATGATATTGTTTTGGGGATGAGGTTTTGGGCGTCAACAAAAATCCGCGGGTGAAAATTAAAAATGTTATTATCATGTCAGAATATGATGTTGTTTTGGGGGATGAGGTTTTGGGCACCAGCAAAAATCCGTAGGCGAAAAATAAAAATTTTATTATCTGCACGAGTATATCAAAAAAATCAGCTTTTCATAACGCGTTGTCATTGCATTTACAAAAGTTCTAATTTTTAAAAATAAGTTAATTAACTACAGCAAATAAAACCTAGAAAAATATCATTTTGTGCACGTAATTATAGGAAATGAAATGAATAGGAAATGTGATATTTTTTAAAACAATAAATGCGAGACAAAGTTTTTTGGATCATTTGCAATACTAAAGTGATTCATTCAATGAAACAATTAAAATGAATAAAAATATAATTTAACTTGCACGAGCACGTGGCACTTGGCCGTTTAAGAAATGATGTTCTGGCATGATACATTGAAATATGCATAGCAGATTTCATTTTAATCTTTTTATTTCATTTTTAATTTAACGATCAATTAATAATCGAACTTTTTTCGAACTAGTGGTCACCCTAATATTGATATTTACCAAAAAATTATGTTAAGTCATCCTTTGTATTTGCCCCATGTAGAGGGAGCATCCTCATTAATGAGGATGAGAAGCTTCCGATATGGTAGTCGGTTCTCTCCACCCTGGTGGATATACAAAAAGGTGGACATCCGTCTCCTTCCTTTCTTAGGGAAGGGTTGTATAGTGGCCGGTGATGGTTCCTACGTTGCTGTTTTGGCGGTTCAGTCATTCAGATTTTTTCGTGTGACCACCGGCGGGTTGGAATAGGCAGTTTATAGTTTCCCTTGTATTTCTTTAAAGAATTAAAAATTGAAATAAAAAATTAAAGATTGAAAAGTACATAAAAACTTATAGTTTCAATAGTCTCTAATAGTTTTAGCGCAAATTCAGCTATTTAAATTTATTTTTCCAAACTACGTTTAAACTTATTGTGAAAAATGCACAAATCAACTTTAAAATTATCGTTTGAAATTACAAATTTCGCTCACCTTTTATTTTAATAATATAAAGCGAGTCATATTATTTCTGTGAATCACATATATATATTTTAAGAGTCATATTTTATTTGTGACACACTACCAAAGATTGGTATTTATTTATGGTTGAAAAAAACATGTTAACAGTTGTAAACATGTAAAAACATGCAGTTGTTTATTCTCGGCTTTCCTTTAATAGTTTCATTTAGAAAAAAAAGCAAACCACAATTATAGAAGGCTCGTACTGTTTGATCCATTCTAAAACATATCTCATTACTAATGAGAAATACTTACATTACACATGCCCCAGAGACTGTTTAAAAACAGAAAAATATCGCATTCATTTCAACTTTCTCGTTCACGAAATAATACAAAGAAGAAGTATTGTAATTGTGAAACAATTCGACCTTCTGAATTTATCGCATTTCCATGAAGTAGGCTGTCACCCACTGACATCTCTTTCTCTCTCTCTCTCTCTGTGCGTGCGTGCGTGTGTTACTTACAAAAGAGATTCTTATTTAATAGTATAATATAATTTGTAGACGGATGGCCCAAAAGCTGAAATTTTTGAAATTTAACTCTTTTTTTTATTTTACACTCGAAACATATTATATACAATGGAGAAGCGGAAAGACAGTCTACGTTGTGACACAAGCTTAAAAGTTTTTTTTTTTTTTTTTTGAAAAGAGATTTTACTATGAGATTAAGATAGGAATTTCTTTATCACACATCTACTTAGTTTTATAAGTATATATGTTTATATATGTTTTTATGTTATATATGTTTATATATGTTTTTAAAAGACGTATGGGGGTTAAGGATTTTTAACCCTTCGTTTCCGGTGGGTGAACCATGGAATCAGCAACGCGTAAGAGAAATAATTAAATATAAAAGCTTGTATTTGGATCAGGAAATAAGAAATATATACACAACGAAATGAACCATCAGAACGAATAATATCTACGAGGGCCATCCAGAAAATAGATTACGTATTCGTCTGTGTCCGCTAGGGGCGGGGCTAGCGCGACCATCTTGGGGTCAGAGCGTTGTGCAGCTCAGTCGGCATCTAGCCGTGCTAGTGAGAGGTTCGTGCTGTGCTCCGTTCGGATACTGTGACGGTTTGAAATGTCTGCGTTAATTGAAAATCCCGCGAAGTGCGTGCAGTAATAAGGTTTCTGACTGCAAAAAACTGTAAACCGATAGAAATCTATCGGCAGCTTTGTGAAGCGTATGGGGACAACATTATCACTGAAGGTGGAGTGGGTCATAAGATTTAAAAATGGCCGAACCAATGTTCACGACGAAGATCGAAGTGGGAGACCCAGCATAGTGACTGCCGAACTTGTCGAAAAAGTCGATGCTAAAGTCCGTGAAAACGAAAGCTCACAATAACGGAATTTTCTTTGAGTTTTCCACAAATTTCGCGAAGTTTGTTGCAAAAAGAGGTAACGAAGTGGCTGAAGGCGCAGGCGGCCGAATTTTTCGACGAAGGAATTTCCAAGCTCGTACATCGCTACGATAAATGCCTTAATTTGAATGGTGACTATGTAGTAAAGTAGTATTTGAGTGTGGCTTTCATCTGTATATAATAAAATTTGTTTCCTATACTTTGTTTATTTTTTTATTCCAAAACGTAATCTACTTTCTGGATAGCCCTCGTATATTGTAATCTTACAATCAGAATTCTGCATCTGTAACTGATTTCAGAGTAAATCTTAGACCGAGAAGTCTAATTGTCTGTACGTACGCATACATTCGCGTCCTCACAAATTTTCACTTATAACCCTGACTTCATCTTTCTATACATATTTTAAAATCATATGTTTGACCCAGTTTAACCAACATTGGTTCTTGTGCTAAAAACTCCCAACCAATCAATTTTGTACATGTAAATTAAATAAAATAAAAGTTCAAAGAGCTAATTGAATAAAATTTAGTGCATGATGTTATCAATGAAACTGTAAATCTCCATCTTTTCTACTAAATAACTAGTTCATTAGCGGTTTGTTCATTTATGTACATGTAAATTCAGTAACTGAAAGATGTAATAAATGAAATTCAACAAGTGGTCTTGACATATAAATAGTAGATAAGTTTCGAATTAGTTCCAGTGGATCAATGGCAAATTTCGCAAGACATACAGTACATTTTCGAAAATCTGATTAGCGGCTATCCGATTTCCGTACTATCCGGCAAAGTTTTCTTTTATCGTAATTAAATGAGGAAGGAAAGGCGTCTATTAAAAACT
This sequence comes from Argiope argentata, assembly GCA_026289955.1. Lineage (NCBI taxonomy): Eukaryota > Metazoa > Arthropoda > Arachnida > Araneae > Araneidae > Argiope > Argiope argentata. Next base: position 16,637,935 of record JAOUZG010005735.1, read on the forward strand.
TTTCCCAAACCTAAAAACTATAAGTTTTGATTTTTATATTAGGGTACATTTTCAAATATATGTAACCATTTATCAGTGGAAAATAAAATCAATCTGAGCCAGACGACTTTTTTTTAAGAATCAGGTCAAGAATTTCGTTATGTTTCCGGCATTTAAGTAAGGCATTACGGAATTTAAGTTAAAATGTGAACAATTTATATCCTTTAAGTTACTTTTCAATTCCTACTATTAGATAACACTCTCCCTGTGTGTGTGTGTGTGTGTGTGTGTGTGTGTGTGTGTGTGTGTGTGTGTGATTCAAATTTTCAATCGTTAATAAAATACTTTTTATTCATCAACTCAAGTTCAAGTAAATGTTTTACAAATTGTTGTGGATGACATTTGATGTCAATGCAGTTTTTTCAAATATTACTCCATTAATTTTTAGTAATTAATTAAAAAATAACTTTCTTCGAAGGGCGCTGGATTCGCATCCCATCGGCTGAGAGTTCGAACCTGCCAGCCAAAAATTCTGCGTGAGTGGTGGTCGTTAAATCTGTCGTGATGGCAAAGTTCTCCATGTGGGGAGTAATGCCACTGGTGGTAGAGGGTCAGAGGGGATCGTTCTCTTTTTCAGACCTAAATTACGATTTTTGGATGAATAAAGGAAGTCCGCCCCTTAAAAAGAGTTTGTGATGCATGTGAGCTAGAAGTCAGAATTCTGCCCTCGGGTTAGGGGTCAAACTTCTTAGGGTTAGGGGTCAAACCCTAAGAAACAACTGCACCCCTCTCTCCGTTGTGAAGCGGAACACGAGAACAACAACAATTGTAATTATCTCATAAAAAGTAGCTATAATAAAAAAAAATTCCTAAATGCCTAAGTAGGAATTAATTTAAAAAATTGTTTTTATATTACTTATTTTTATAATAAATTCTTAAAAATGCGGTACAGCATATAAACATATATAAAATACCAGTACAGAATCTACTACTTTAACTCGGCGGATTACCGACAATTGCTTCTACGATTCATCGGGAAGGTGGGGTCGTTCATATTAAGATAAATGTAGGGTTTAGTATAAAATAAGAAGTGAGATAATGAGTATTATAACGGTGAGTTTTGGATAAAAACAGTTTTCTGGTATAGATGGGTAAAGAAATGAACTTGTAGAGCTTTGGTCTCTCCGGCTGTCCACTCGTACATTCGACCAGATACAAGGGTGTATACTGTACTTCATTATTTTAACCATATAACAAAGTTAACATAAAACTTATAAAGTAATCCAAAGTGCACAAGAAATTCAAACAAAGAATACCCTCACTGATTCTAAAACTAACGTTTAGTCCTTTTTCTTTGAATCTTATTCAAATGGTAGAAAAAATCTTAGCACCTTTTAGTTTAAATTCTTTAGTAAACCATTCAATAGTGAGTTTAACAAAGTTGAATGCCAAAGACATAACCCATTTAAATATATCCATTACAGCTCATAAATCTGTTCCTCATTTACATGGTGGTTAAGTTTAGTTTCAAATGTGTGTATGTTTTTTTCCTGCCTCACTTCAAAAGTGCACGTCATAATCCAACAGAGGTTAATTCACCAAAATTAAAGCACACATGTGTCAGAAACTTGAAACGAATCATACGCCCTCAGATCACATTACGCAGTCAGCATAAATAATTTTTTCCAAGTTCAGTAACATCACAAGCACAAGTTATGCTAAATAAGGGGCTTCCTTCACAAGTGCTAAAACAAAACCAAAAAACATATACATTAGATTTAAAAAAAAAACACTCGAAAATATCAACTAGACAAAAAATGGGGGTTTGAAAAAAATGTTCGTCCTAAGCAACTGGAATGAGGACGTTTGTCAGGGCGTGGTGGAAATAGGAATGTTCGGAATTTTAACACCACGCAAAGGCAACCCTTAAGCTCTGTATTGTCTAACAGAAGGATCATTGTGTTCTGGATCAATGGTTTCTCTCTTTCACTTTCACAAAAGACCCGCTAAAACAACATTTAATTCCTCACGCGAAAGCACGTATCGTGGATATCAATTACATCAAAAATCTGTAAAAGAAGATATCTGAAGATACATGAATTAATGAGTCCCTCGTCCACTCTTATAGATTCAGTGAGCACCCAACGAAACAAGAGATCCTGTAAAAAAAAGACCGAAATAGTACCTTAGGATACGTAACACCAAGGATGTCGAACTCACGATTCTTCAACAATTTCCGTAACCACTCAATAAACATTATAATATGCAATAAAATTTCTAAACAAATTTTATAGTTTAAATTTATAAATTCTTAACTATATGTAATTAGGAATAACAAGCCACATCATAATTTAGACTGACGGTAGAAAAATTCAACTGAATTTCTCCAAAAATATCAAAGCAGTATGTAATCTTATATACTGAGGTCTAATGCCGATCAGATTTGAAACAAGGCATGAAGATTTTAAATACACTTTCTAAAGAGTGTCCCAAAATTAACGGAATATTTTAATTAGCTACCATTCATGCAGTTAAGGGTTGGCAACCCTATTAAAAAACCATTTGACAGCTGATAGTTTAGGATTAATAAAAATGGAGCGGTGCACAACAGGACATGTGTTTTCACCGTTGAACAATATTTCAAAAACAATGAAACTCTGGTGGCCACAGTTCGAAAATTTGAGAAATGGTCCTTCGCGTGATTTAATACTAATGGATTCGTTTTATGGGATTATTTGTAATCAAAGTCTTATGCCTACAAGCCCACAAGTACGCGTGGATTGAAAAAAGGAAATTCAAAGCTGCAGCAACTAAATTCAGACACATTTATGCAAAATGGTCATGGAAAATTTCAATAAAAGAGTGCGTATGTGTCAGAAAAGCTCTGGAGGCTATTTAGCTACGTACTATTCTTTACATAACCCTACAGAAGAAGCTATTCCATACATAGCCGTAAGATTTGAAGTCATATGTAACTGAACATGTAAGATTTGAATTAATACGTAACTGAACGTGTAAGATTTGAAGTAATACGTAAGTGAACACGTAAGATTTGAAATAAATAATACGTAACTGAACACGAAAGATTTGAAGTAAATAATACGTAACTGAACACGTAAGATTTGAAATAATATGTAACTGAACACGTAAGATTTGAAGTAATACGTAACTGAACACGTAAGATTTGAAGTAATACATAACTTAACATGTAAAATATGAAGTAATACGTAACTGAACACGTAAGATTTGAAGTAATAATACGTAACTGATCATGTAAGATTGGAAGTAATTCGTAACTGAACACGTGAGATTTGAAGTAAGTAATACGTAACTGAAAATGTAAGATTGGAAGTAATTCGTAACTGAACACGTGAGATTTGAAGTAAGTAATACGTAACTGAACATGTAAGATTTGAAGTAATACGTAACTAATCATGTAAGATTTGAAGTAATTCTTAACTGAACACGTAAGATTTGAAGTAATACGTAACTGAACATGTAAGATTTGAAGTAATAAGTAGCTGAACACGTAAGATTTGAAGTAAGTAATAAGTAGCTGAACACGTAAGATTTGAAGTAAGTAATACGTAGCTGAACATGTAAGATTTGAAGTATCACGTAACTGAACATGTAAGATTTGAAGTAATACATAACTGAACACGTAAGATTTGAAGTAATTCGTAATTGAACACGTAAGATTTGAAGTAAATAATACGTAACTGAACATGTAAGATTTGAAGCAATACGTAACTGAAC
>JAOUZG010005735.1:16661223-16674395 GCA_026289955.1 Argiope argentata
ATAGATAGATAGATAGATAGATAGATAGATAGATAGATAGATAGATATAGATATAGATAGATAGATAGATAGATATAGATATAGATAGATATAGGGAGAGTGTGAGCTAATAGTAGGAATTGAATAAAATGAAGTCTCCCTGAAAGCGACTGTATGTTGGAACCACAAAAACTCTAGCAGTAGTTAACGGATATATGAGATATTTATACCATTTTGTAGGCCTTACTGGGGAAGGTTTTAGTATATTAAAATCATATCAAAATAAAAAGGGGAGTTTTATGATTGCGATTTTAATTTATCTCATCTTTATATTTTAATACCTCAAACTGCGCATGTGCAAATAGCAAGAGCTGTTATATGCATATGCGTTACATTTCTTTGTTTACATCTGATTTTAAATAGTGATTCAAATCCTATTATACCTAAAAGAAGGAAATCCAACCTCGAAATGATCGCCAGTTTTATGTCTATGGACATATCATATTTTTACTTTTGTAACAGTCTAAATATATCTGAATGTGAGCTATAAAAAAATTGTAGCTATTTTTGTTGATTTCTAAATATATTTTTATGTTTGTTTGATTTTGCGTAACATGGCCTTGTCATATCGGGTGGAGGCTAGATTTAAGTTTAAATCTAATTTTTCTTCTTGTATGCTAAGTCACGGTCAACGCCGTGCGAGTACTACAAGTACATAATACATATTGCAAAGTTTGAATGATTCAAGATGCGATAAAGGCAACTATAATTACAGTTTTAATAACTGTAATTATAGTTGTAATGCGGTTTTAAAGTTATTTTATGAATAGTTAATATCTATAATTAATGCAAATGAAGAAATCACTCGATCGATACAATTTAAAAGAAAATGCTAAATTAAGTTATTATTATCAGTTTCATGAGGATGACAAGCTCTGATGTCACCTTGGATAAATAAGATAATTACGATCATAATGACCGCGTCTAAAATGAGATGAATAATTTATGTTGACTTTAAGAACGATTTCCTGATAATTACACTAATTAATCATGTCACTTAAAGAAAATTAAATATATGCATTGATTTCTTCTGTGCTTTACACATATATATATATTAAACTTTTAGCTTTAAGAATTTCTTAAATAAAAATGTTTTCAACATATTAAAATACAGAGAAAGAAAATAATTACGGAATTAATGTAAATTGTTTTTGTAAATAAGTAGTAAGTAAATAATTATATTCATTCTGAAGTAAATAAATTAATTTTATCGAACTCTTTTGGATTCAATATACAACATAACTGGCATCATTCCATTTTAAGAAAATAATAAACTTCCCAAATAGAAAATTTATAAATTTTACTTTTACGGATGGGTACAATATACAAGAAGACCCAGCAAAATAGGATAAACTCTACACAGCCAGACTCATTGTTTGGAATCCAGACAACTGTGTCTGTATGAGCCATAACTTTCGAGAAAAATGCGAGAGAAAATGTATGACATCATATCCGGTTTACGGGGAAAAAACCTTTATTCGAAACATGATCATCAGTACTTGCATAATTTTAAATGGGAAGATGTTCGAAATGACTCATTCGAATGTGGAGGCATGCATGCACGCGGCGTGCAATGGTTGACTGTACACGTTTTAGCATCGTAGTGTCCACAAAAGTAAATGTATCGTAGAGACGAATGGACTAAGACCATTTCTAAAGTAACCGGGTCTCGATAAACCAATTCCTTTACATATACCCATAAAAAATCGAAAGGGGTCAGATCTGGAAATCGTGGTGGCCATGAAACAGAACCCCAATGCCCAGTCCAGAGACTGAATAAAGGTTTTTATTCGTAAACCAGATATGGCGTTATACATTTTCTCTCACATTTTTTCCGAAAACTATAGGTCGTAGAGGTGCAGTTCTCTGGGCATTATTTTATGTCTTCCAAACAAACAACCTGGATGGGCAGAATTTATCTGGTCTTTCCGGGACACTTTGTATAATGCGCATAATTTTGAACAAAGTAATGAAAATAAAAACAATAAATGGCTATTTGAAATGAAAGAGTAATTACTGCCATGTTATTACTTTTCGACGTAACTGCCATTCGTGTTAAGGTATTTGTCCCAGTAACGAATCAGTTTGAAAATCTCGGCATCACAGAATACTGTCGGTCCGTTTGAAGTCATCTTCAGAATCAAACATCTGACCGCTGAGAAACCTCTTCAAGCGTCCAGAGAGATTAAAATCTAAGGGTGCCTTCACTTTTGTGGTCAGAAGTTTGACTCTGATGACAATTTCACATGTGTCGGGTGACAATAATTCTATTTACAGCAGTCAACCTGCTATGAAACCGGGACTTTCAATCTGATCCAGATTTGGAGTAAATGTCTTAAAATGAATAATAATTATTTCGAAAAATAATAAATCAATAAACTTTTGTATTTGTAGTTACTGATGCGACCAGAGAGACCATCACCCTCTTTCCGCCAAGGGCATTAGCGCCAAATATGGCAACCCGATGTTGTCGTTGGAGGATATCTTCCTCCAGGAGATAAGAAGCAAGAGTGCGGGGAGTTGGCGATTTTGAAAAGTGCGCCAAAGGGGTGATGTTCTCTACGGATCAACCGTTGTTAGTACATGGAAAAGCCTGCTGATGCGACAGCAAACTTAAGCCGAAATAAGCGTCTCTTGTTTGAAGTAGCGTCAACTACAGCCAAGAGTACGATTTTAGCTACACACTCATCACATCCCCTTTTTTCAAGGGAGCACATTCATACGCCTCACAGATAGAAGAACAACCATGCCCTAACCGGGACGCCCAGATCACGAGGAAGAGACGTTACCTCTGTGCCAGAACGCCGGCAATAATCTTTTATTTCAGTTTAATACTATCATTCATTGCATTTTGTAATAGTTGTATCATGTGTTTTGCTAATTGATACAGCTTCATAGATCCGCATCGAAATTTAATATTTCATAATAAATGGAGATTGTAATTCACATCCTTATTATTACTTAACTAATAACAAGACAATTAAAAATCCTTTAAAATTTAAACTACCATTTCTGTGTTTTGGGGATTTAAATGACTCATCGTTCTCGAAATTTTATAATATTAGTTAAAAAAGTAATTTAAAAAAATTTAAGTTAATTTCCACTGAGGTGAATAAAGAAAATTTGTATTTTATTTACTTTTTATTAAAAAATTACAATTGATATGAATAATCTATCAAATAATTATTGATTTTTCGCAAGAGTTGAACTCGCACCCTCAAAAGTACCATTAAAACATAATTAGTAAATAATAAAATTTACCAAAAATAGATAGTTTAAACTTTGAAATCAGAGAAATAAAAATAAAATAATGTAAAAAATACAGTATATTATATTCATATACAGTACACATATATATGTTATATTTCATTCAAGTTTAAACAAAAACTATTTTTTATTTTATTATTTTTATTTTTTGCAAAATCTTAATAATATTTAAATGTTAAAATTAACAAATACGTCACTGAGTTTTATTCTTTCGGTTAAAATTTAAATATATATTTACCGAAATCAAAATAGCTTTTAATCGTAAAGACGGATATGTATTTTGGCGGCCGCCAACCTAAGAAAATATTTTTTTAAAGAAAGCCGCAAACGGATCTCTCTGCATAGAGTCTTTTTAAATTTTTCGTTGGTTGTAAAAAAGCACTTTGTGCCAACATTAGCGTCGGAAAGCAAAAAGTAAAGAAAGCGAGAAGCCGGAGATGAAAAATTGAGAGATTTAATCTTTTGTCGTTCTATTTCGGTTGCAGGGAGCGGCCGAGGAAAGAAAAACGGACACAGAGACACTGGCTTGTGTTCTACGGGCGTCTCAGATGAAGAATAATTTTGACAGGGAATGAAGAATGCTGTTTCTAGCACGCACCATCGAAAGTAACAGGAACTAGCCAAGTCTAAATGTCACTCTTCATTTCATGGCTTGCTATTTGAAATCCTAAGCCAGATTAGATTTAGTCCACATTATTATATTAGGTTTGCCATCATTCAATCAATTTTTGCTTAATTTTGTAGTTATAACTATAGTTACCATAATTAACATTAAAATAAACATAACATAACGTAAACATAATTAACATTAAATTAAATAAACATTAAAATAAGCATAATTAATATTAAAATAAACATAATATATTTAAAATAAAATAAACAATTAATCAGAACTATAGTTGTAACCATTATTTCAGCCGGTGTCCTGCCATAGGGGGTGCGCGTCTTCCCCGTGATCTGGGTTCGAGTCCTGATTCGGGCAAGGTTGTTCTTCTGTGTTCTATCTGTAAGGTATGTGAATATGTCCCCCTATAAAAGAGGCTGTATAAGCGAATGTGATGAGTTTGTAGTCAAAGTCATACCCTTGGCCCTAGTTGGTACTCCTTCAACCAAACAAAAGATGATAGGGACGGGATGGCCTGGTTGGTAGAGCGTTGGACTCGTACTCCTTAGGTTACGGGTTCGAAGCTCACCGGCCAAAAGAATCCCCGAGTGTGTGGCGATTGGCGCTCGTTAAATCAGTTCGTGGGCGCAAAGTCCTCCATATCGAAAGTAATACCACTGGGAAACTGGGTCAGAGGTGTTCTTTCCCTGTTCCAGGTCTAAATTACGATCTGAGATGAATGAATGAATATGCATGAATGTAGTCCGCCCCCTAAAAAGGGTTGTGATGTGTGTGTAGCTAAGTCGTACTCTTGGCCCTAGATGGCGCTACTTGTAAAACAACAGACGAATATTACCGGCTTAAAATCTGCTGATGTATCAGCGGGGCTTGTCCATGGCAAGTGCCATTAGTAACAATAACAGAAAAAAGACCACAAAAAGTACATTGAACAAAACCAGCACTTTTTTCATCGTGATTTTAGAAACTGTGACTTCATGAGTAGATAGTATAAAATTCAAAGAGCAGCATTTGGAAAATGCCTAACAAGTTTAACAATCATCCGTATCAATTGATCCCTATACTAAAGTTACCAGCAGAAAATGTAGTTACCGGTTGGACATGGAACAAATTCTATCAAAAATTCTTTAAAGGTGCAGTCAGTCAAGATTACTTGTAAGCATGATATGTGACATGAGGTATGGTCTTCGAGTCACGATTTGATGTGTAAGCAGAACTTTCATTAATGGGAGCTGGAGTATTTAAATATACCTTAGAAGTTTCACATTGAACAAACTGGTTGATGAATGCTTGGCACATAATTTTTAATGTCTGTTTAATCGGCTGTGTATTTTAAGACAGCACAATATCCTGTACTTGGAATTTTCTCAAGCTATAATAGTTTGAACAGAAATTGGAATTACTTTAACTTTGAAATATTTGGTCCTAACCTGACGACGTCCTTCAGCAAACGATCATAAACTTTATGAAATATCTCCAACTGGTCAAGTTGCTGGCAGAGGCTATTGAGCCTAACGATACTAAATTTTAGTTATCAGACCTCATATCGAATTTTATTTTCTTTTTTAATCTTTCCGTTTTTCAATTATCGTGTTCACATGGCTGAAAAGGTACAAATCAATTGATGGACACCTTATTCAAAGACTTCACTGTAGAAAGGGGCTGTGCAAGCGAATGTGAAGAGTTAATAGTAAAAGTTGTACTCTTGGACCTAGTTGGCGCTGCTACAAAAACAAGAGATGCTGATTAGGCTTAAATCGCTGACTACCTCAGCGAGCCTGTCCATGGCAAGTGACATAAGAAACAACAACAACCATTATTTCATTAGAAAGATTTAACTATTGAACTATTCTTCTGGATTTTATCTCATTATTTTATTTTTGTCCTTACAATTTTTTATGCTCTCATTCTCCGATTTACAGTTGTCTAATCTATCTTCTCCTTTCAAATTTTAAAAAAATGCAAAGCGAATTTTATAAAACATGGTTTAGAATTATGAAAAGCATTTTAATGTATATATGCAAACATGTATACAAAAAATTATTAATAATAATTATCGAATTTAATCATACATTATTTTGAATAAATTTAAAATTATAGTTAAACAAAATTCAAACTAAAAATAGTATTCTTATTGGCACATTTTTAAGAGTCCTTGGATCACCTGCGATTATTTTCGAAGCCAATTAAAGTATTTAAAATTAAATGTATTATAATTAAATATAATTTTTATTCAAAATTAAAATAAAGCCCTGAGAGTGAATGTTTCAACCATTAGATGTGATTATGACCGCTGCCTGATTAATATATTTAAAATTATAATCAAAGATTTATTATAATTTTAGATTTATTATAGTTAAAGATCAAAGATCAAAATTAAAATAAGATCCTTATTGGTAAATTTTTAAGAGTCCTCGGATCACTTGCGATTATTTCCGCAGGCAATTAATGTATTTAAAATTAAATGTATTATAATTTAAAAAATTTAAAATTAATGTATTATAATTTTAAAATTAATGTATTATAATTAAATATAATTTTTATTAAAATTAAAATAATGCCCTTATAGTGAATGCTTTAGAGCCTTGGATTAGACGCGATTACGGCCGCGGCTGATTTATATATTTAAAATTCTAATTAAATAAAAACTTTTGTCCAAAATTAAAATAAGATTTTTACGGTAAATTTTTAAAAACCCTTGGATCAGCCGCAATTATTGTCGCAGCCAACTAATGTATTTAAAATTCAATGTATTATAGTAAAAAAATTAAAAATTAATATATTATAATTAAATATAATTTTTATTCAAAATTTAAATAAGATTATTATGGTAAATTTTAAGAGCATTGGATCAGCTGCGATTATAGCCGCAGCTGATTAATATAATTAAAATTATAATTAAATAAAAGATCTTGTTCAAAATTAAAATAAGATCCTTATAGTAACTTTTTAAGAGCCCTAGAAAAAGATGAGATTATGGTCACAGCTAATTAATATACTTAAAATTATAATTAAATAAAAACTCTTGTTTAAAATTAAAATATTATTATAGTAAATTTTTAAGAGCCTTGGGTCAGTTGCGATTATGGCCGAAGCTAATTAACATATTTAAAAGTATAACTAAATAGTAATTCTTTTTCAAAATCAAAATAAGATTATTACGGTAAATTTATAAGAATTGAATCAGCTGCGATTATGGACTACAATCAGCTGCGATTATGGACTACAAGCCGTTTATTCTATTGGATGAAAGTGATGAAGCATGCTCTTGAATATTCTTCATTTTCTCATGCCCATTATTATTCGTTTGTGCGAATATAATATTAACAGATATGAATAATTCAAGAATATGCATGCCCATAACCCTTTCAAAGCATCCATTCTTCATAAGCTGTCCCCATTATTTCCAAATACTGGCTTGTCCACATCAACATTTTCTGATTAAAACTTCCTGTCAGAAAAATATTAAAATTTTTATCACGGTTAAGCAATATATGTCACGATGTCTGAAGAATTTGAAGCCACCTGAGGCTGAATTCCTGCAGCAGTTTTGAAAAGACCGACTGTTTTACGTCAACCAGCCAGGGTGACGACGAAAATTAGCGAAGCAGAATGATGTGAAACTCATTAATCCTGCGAAGATTGCTGAGCGACAAGGTCATTTCCACTTGATACCCGTCATATAAACCTCACCTGGACGATATTTCTAAAACTCATCAGGTATCAAATTAAAATATTCGCTAAGATGACGTCGCCAGCGAATTATTTGCATAAGGTAGTAAATTATTCCTCCTTAATTCTGGTTTTATTTATGACTTACTTACAGATTACAACTTTTGCAATTTATTAACATGATAATGGCATAACATCTGTAAACTTTGATAAGCGTAATGTGCCAACAAGAGTGGGATACCTAAAATATTATTGAATAACCTCTAATAAAGACATTATTCCCTCTCAAATAAAGTATATATCTTGGGCAAGTCCATGAACACCACTTAAGCAGCTTTTTGCGCACATGACAGCAGACTGCTTCGTTGTACTGTAAAGAAAACGGCACTTGCTTATTAAATACATGTATAGGCGATCAATCTATATACATATAATCTCTCTTATAACTTGATGCCGAATGGCAACAATCAAATGTAAACTAACCATTCCACGAATTAAGAACTGTTTCATTGAACATTTTTACAGCTGAGTTGATTTCAAAGCTTTGCTTAGATAATTAATGGAGATGCAAAATATTACTAGAAATGCTCTAAAGAGTGTTCTCGATATCACCATAACATCCATTCAGTCAGAGGAAAAAAGATATAAAAGAAATCAGGAAGTAGGCTTCAAATAGAAAGATTAATCCAAAGCAAATATAGGCTTAATTGCCGATAGGTGGGTAATCGTTATGACTTAACAATGAAAATCGATGTTAAGATCTTTCATAACAGTAATACTGTAAAAATGGTCTTTGCATAGTCTTGAGACTAAAAAAAAATATATATATAATGATATCAATTTCATTTCCATACAATTTTCCTCTTAATTTTAATAATATTTTTTTTTTCAATTTGATACAATGTTCTAAAATGTTATGTACTTAAAACTTATCCACCTAATATTACTTAACAAAGGGTAAAATTCATATACAAAAAAAAACATTTTATAATTTATAAAATTTGAACATTTGATAAATTTATTTGGAAGTTAAGTTAATATCATTTTAATCGACATATCCCAGGTAGCACATCCTGTAGCATAATATTGTACAATATTGTGCGATATATTAAATAATATTCTCCAATATTAAAAAATATTGCGAATATTGATCAATATTGTACAATATTTGTGTGCTACTAAGGATATGCCACCTTTTTCCAGCCCAGAGCTCTAAATATTCGCCTAATTTGCATAATTGGAAATTCGATACCATCACTATCATAAGAACCTGGCCTAAGGTTATGAAGGTATTTTATCACTAGGGATGGGATATAAAGAAAAGAAAACAAGCCACCCTAATTTGAGGATAATTAGAAGATTCATTATAAATGTTAAAAATTATTTAGACGGTCACATTGAGGTTTTAAATAAATGTTTACTGAGATTAATACAGTTTTGGTTTAAAAAATACTGAGCATAAATTCAGTAAATTTTATAATTTAATTTATTAACAGAATAAAAAAGTTTTATCCGATATGATTTTTTTCAATATCAAAATATATGGAATAAATTAAGAACTTTATTCGGATTTGACCAAAAATATAGTACACTTTCAAGGATCCGACCTTTTTTAGGTGGAAAGACCACTGGCCTATCCGGCTACTAACAAAAAAGCTGGATAGGCCAAAAATCTATGAACTCATCTGTCTTTCCACTAATACCAGAAGACAAAGGTTTTATACCAAAATTGACTGTTATAACACATATTTTTTCACCTCTTATTATCACGTCAGAGCATGATGTTAATTTAGGGATGAGGGTTTTGGCGTCAACACAAATCCGTAGGCGAAAAATAAAAATTTTATTATTTGCACGAGCATTTCAGCTTTTAATAACGCGTTGCCATTGCATTCACAAAAGCTCTGATTAAAAAAAATAAGTTAACGACTACCGCAAATAAAACCTAGAAAAGTGTCACTTTGAGCACTTGTTTATATGAAATGAAATAAATAGAAAACGTGACATATTTTTTTAAACAATAAATGCGAAACAAAGTTTTCTGGATCGTTTGCGATACTAAAGTGACTCATTCGATGAAACGATTAAAATGAATAAAAATATAATTTAACTTGCCCGAGCACGTGGTGCTTGACCGTTCAAGAAATTGTGTTCTGCCATGATACATTGAAATATGCATAGCAGATTTCATTTTAATTTACTTTATGTTTTTATACCAGACAATATATTACCAGAATTTATAAAAGGAAAAGTAAGTTAAAGATATAAACTGTCCACAATTGAACAAAAATTCTGTAATACTAAATTACGATTAAAAGAAATTAGGTCGGATAGTTTCGAACTGGATATTCGGGAATGTATTGTATTGGTAATATATATATATATATATATATATATTTAAAAAATGTTCCAAAAAAGAAGCATTTCAAATAGAGTATTATGTAAATCAATTTTTCTTTCTTTTTCCTTTTTGAAAAAAAATGAATCAGAAATTGCTATTTTAGACAGAATATTACGTGAGTCGAAAATAAATAAATCATCGTTACAAAAAATGCAACTGATCACAAAATTAATACGCGAAAGGCATCTTCTTTTGAGTCCGAACAGAGATTAATGATGTCCCCAGTTCGATCTATAAATAGCCTCAGAACTCGCGACCAGATAAACTAAGTTCATTGGTAGCAGAAGTGAAGAGAAATAAAAAAAGGAAAGAAAAAAAACTGTAATTCTGCCGCCTTTCGGCCTATCCGGTGTCAGAGTAAACGTAGAACAAGCGTTTCTTTTCAGACACTTATCTCATTTTGTTCTGAAACGCTTTACTTTCGTATTAGCGAACGCTTTATATCAATCCCAATTGTACCAAACAATGGAGTGACCTTTCCTTTTCAGCCCTTTTTTACGAAACATACTCACACAAGATCTAAAAACTCGCCAAAGCTCACGCATAAATGTGTAGTTTTCGCCAACACTGTTGATTTGTTTTGCGAGAGGTTTTTTTTTTTTTTTTTCCTATTGTTCGTTTTTTTTATATGCGGATGTAGTTATGCAGTTAGGAACCAACTACTAATTTCAGGGATGTCCGATTCATTACTGAAAATATTCTTAAGGTTTGTAATTTACAATAAAAACTGAGCCAAATAGAAGTTTTTCGCCAAGGCATAGCAGACTGTTAGTTAGGCAATGATGAATTAAGGTAAAATATAAAGTTCAGATATTTCTCTAGGACTTTTTTCCTAATTACTCATATGTAGAAATGTTTTGTCATTGGTTCCTTACAGCAAAACTGCATTCATTTACGTTAGAATACTACTCACAAAGAAGAATCACTTTCGCCATTGTTATCTAGACTTGAAGTGGCTATGTTCTTTTTCATATACAGTTAAAGCGGGCACTTTTTTTTCCATGTGAATTTGGAAGTCATTGCAAACAAAAAAGGTAAGTGTGTATGTATGTTTGCAATACATTTTATATTTTAATCATATATGATTTTTTTTCAATAAATAATAACTTGTAGAACTAATAATTATCCTTCTTCAGAACATTTTTTTCAGTTAAGATGAAAATTTTAGAAATTACATCAACTAAAATTTTATTTATAAAACTTTATAGGGACTGATCTAGAATAACTTATAAACAAGCAATATAAAAAAACGATTTTTTAAAATCAATTCCTACTTTGGATATTAAGAAAAAAATTATTTTAGTTACTTATTTTAAATAATTACAATTGTTGGTCTCGTGTTCTGCTTTACAACGAAAGGAATGGTACAATAGCTTCTGAGGGTATGGACCCCCTGAGTACTCGAATAACGATCACTTCCGAATCAGTACCCCCAGTAGTATAATTCTCGCCATGTAGAACTTTGTGACCAGGTTCGAACTCACAGCACAAGGGATGCGAATCCAAAGGCCTACCAACCAGGCTATCCCGACTACAATTACAACTACTATAAAGGCGAGAAAATTAGTTTTTAATTAAATAATAAAATATCAATTAATTAATATTTGAAAAAAACTGTATTAACATCATGTGTCATCAACTACAAGTTTTAAAAAATTTATTTGAACTTGATTGAATTAATGAAAATAATTTTATTAACGATTGAAAATTTGAATAAGATATATATATATATATATATATATATATATATATATATACGACACAAATTAAGCTATTACGAATTTAATATAAATTCATGCGAAATAATAATTTTAAGAAAATTTTTTAATAGTACTAGTAACTTACTAAAACTGAAAATAGTAATTAAATTATAAAACTAAACTTTCGTTATAATAGGAGGAAAATCATACCCTTATTGATTCATATATGTAAATGTATTATATATTTCTTAATTATATACGAATTATGTGTTAAGCTGAAAAAATATTTAGATAAAAGCTTTTTCGGCTTAAAATCTTTGAATTTTTCTTCACATTCTTTGAGCTATGAGAAATAAAAAAAGAAATAATTCCTTTCTGCATAATGGAAAACAAAAATAGATTCCTTTGCATCTAATTTAATACCTGGGAACATAAATTACTAGTGTTAGAAACAGTCAAAATTAAGACTTGAAAAAATAACTTTTCATCTCCTGACTTCTAGAACAACGCGGTTATCTAAACACTTTAAATGCAACCGTTGTTCGTCTCAAAGAGGCGCTAATTTGGCTGATTGGATATATTTTTCTAAGTTGAATATTTAGAAAATTACAGCGAAATAAACATTTTAACACACCTACTCACCATTTCCATCTTGTCTGAGATAGTTTTGCTATTTATGAACTTGTCTGATGTATTTACATTTTTAAAAACATATTCCAAATGAGTTAAAATGCAAATAAAATTACTCCAATTGTCCTGTACAAACATGGGCAAAGCGTTATATTATACGAATCTCTCTCTCTCTTTCTCTCTCTCTCTCTCTCTCTCTCTGTGTGTGTGTGTGTGTTTAATTATATTTTAAAATCTCATTTTAAATTCATTTCTTATTTTTCAATCTAAATTAGCCATAGAAACTTCATTCTAAAATATTCTCTTATTTCCTGATCCATTCCACTTGTCTTGATTAATTAATTCAACAGAAGCTTAGTAAAATTGCTGAATCAGCTAAAATAAGAGATTCCCATGCTCTGTGCAAGAGGATGAAAATTGCTGACCTAAACAAAATACCTTTAAAAAGATCCCTGTGTTTCCCTTGCCTCTTTTGTGTGTGTCATGGAGATCCCCCCCCCCCAAATCAGATTTTATAAGCTCTATAAAAATATTCTCCCTATCAAAATTTTACGGTATTTAAGTCCAGTGATAATGTTATCCCGCCCATTTTTACATTTAACTTTTTCGTCAATTCGTTTTCTGTTGTTCTGTGTAGTGCACGTCGCTTTCGCTAGTAAATAATGCCTGCAACCGTGATGGAATAAAAAGATCTTAAAAATTCAACCTGTCTTCTCCATGGTTTCGGCCACGACTCTGGTATCTGCTTTCAACAAATAATTTAAATGTTTTAAATTTTGTGCGTGCGTGCGTGCGTGTGTGTGTGTGTGTGTGTGTGTGTGTGTGTGTGTGTGTGTGTGTG
>JAOUZG010005735.1:16674405-16688720 GCA_026289955.1 Argiope argentata
GTGTGTGTGTGTGTGTGTGTGTGTGTGTGTGTGTGTGTGTGTGTGTGGAGAGAGAGAGAGAGCGTTTAGCTTAGTTATATTAACGTCTCGCTGTAAAGCAGCGCTAGGACTATTTTGGGACGGACGTCGTCATTTTGAACCATGGTCAGAAGACGAGAACGCCACATGCCCCCCTCTCCACACCACACCAAAAGCAGGATGTTTGGCCCTGACAATTTTAAAGTGCAACAGACTCCCTTTACACGACAGTTCTTCGATGGAATCGGGGTTCAAACTTGAAACCCTACGGCCATGCAAACAGAGCCATATAGAGAGATCATGATTGGTATAAAACTGAAGAGTCTTCCTGAAGATTTGTCATGAGAGACTGAATGAAAAGGTAGTTTTTCTATAGGAATCCACTTAATAACCAATTCTAACCAAAGTAATTTTAAGGTTAAGATTTATAATTTCTTCACTATCGCTTCAACTAATTAAATGACAGAGAGGAAAACGTATGTTATTCTCCTCCTTTCAAAGGAGAAGCTTTTTCCTTAACTCTTTCCGCTACAATGATGAACTAGATTCGTCATGAGCTCATAACAACCCAAATGAGCACTGACGAGCTACATTCGTCATGGTGCTAAAAGTAACCGAAATATATTTGCGCATGCGAAAAATGTGTACAGTAGCGAGCAATATTTTAGACAGTCGTCGTTAATTTACTAATATTTCATATTTATTGACTACTCCATATTAAGTGGGACTTGCAAAAATTTTCATAATTAAATAGAAATGTGGGAAGTTCATGAGGAAATTATCAAAAAAAAATCATTACAAAGGTTAATTGTAACGAATAGGTATATAAAAGAACGACATATAAATTTTAAAAAAACATTTTTCATGGACATTGCATTTATTAATAACTGAAAATTTAAGTATTGTCATCAAAATCTTAAATGAAAAAAAAATTAACTCAGTAAAAAAATTATTAATTGACAAATTCCAAATCATAACATGGCAAAATCAATTTTTGAAGAGGAATCAGACGAAGAATTAAGAGTTTGTAATTAACGTTCTTGTGAACAATAACATGAAATTTAAAAAATTTCAATAATATATAGAGCCTATGATTAAATGATAAAGATTAAAAACATAAAGCTAATTTTTATATTTGTTACTGTTAATCAGCACCAAAAAAAATCAAGAAGCGAAACTTGCAAGATTGCTTTTTTTTTTCTCGAAAATTTGACACTTCAAAATGTGGAATTAATTTAACTAAATTAAACTTTCTAAAAATTATACTTCCTTTGGCCGAAAATATGTTTGCCATTTTAAAACATCTTAAAAATCACCGAAGCAGCCAAATAAAATGGTAACCTAGCAACGCAGCTGTGACAGATGGGGGGGGGGGTAAAAAGATTCCAAATTGAAAACGATTTTTTGAAAAGCTGATTTGAAAAATAACAGATTTTTAGTTTGCAAATATTTTTTGACGAAGTGAAAGGCTTTTACTGCAATAAATATAATTTTTATGGAAAATGTAACTACGCCATCACAAGAAAATGATGGATTTTATAGGATTACAAACATCAAACCAAAGCAATTAATTGATTAAAAACGCAATTATGTATCGTAAAATGTATTGCGTCTGGAAGAAGCTCAAAAACTAGAGCGTGATGGTATTAATAAAGTTTCAACTCGATTTAAAGTAAGTCAGCAAATTAGTAAATATAGTGTTTTCTGAAGATGCTCTAAAGAATGTTAGATTCCATTTCAATTAAAATAATTCTGAATTTTATAAATATATATTGCCAATAGGCATAATCGAAATTGCAATATCTTCTAAATGTATATCATATATTTGAGTAAAATTAATTTTAAAATATATATATCACATTTTCGGACAGATAATGTAATTAAATTTGCTTTTATTTGCTAGAAATTTGATTAAAAATAATTCCTACAAAAATTAGACACCGATCAATATCAGAAAATGCCAATTCTACACAAATAAACATTTCAATAAATATTTTGCATTAAATTTTTATTCTGAAAATTAAAATGAGATAAAAATTTTAAATATTACTGCAGAGGGACGAGACTTTTGATAACTTCATTATGAATTAGATGAAAATAATAGACGAATATCAGGATCAGTTATTTAATTATTCCGCATTCCACAAGACAAAATAAACACGAATATGAAAATACATGGCATTCACTTAGAATACAATCTAATAAAGACCTCCAAGAAAGATCATGGAAAAATATCTTTATACTAATAAAATAACGCCATCTGTTGTATCGAAATAGAAGGTAGTTAAGTTATGTAACCACTACAATAGGATATTAAACAGTATAATGTTCAGTTCTTTGAAACAAATTTATTAGGATTCAAACATTCATTTTTCTTTCTAGGATGAGTTTTGGTTCATGAAAGATATATTAGATTGGGGAAAAAGAAATCCATTATTATTTTACAGCCATCTATTGAGAAAATAATGGATTTCTTTTTCCATTATTTTCAAAAATTCCATATGGAATGAAAATAATGGAAAGAAATCCATTATTTTTTTGGTAGATGACTGTAAAATAATAATGGACTTCTTTTCCCCCCAACCTAATAATTCAATACAAAGAAAACGAAAACGCGTTATCACCTGCAATGGAAACATTTATTTTGCTATTCATTCCAAGAAAAATTCAGTTGCAATTAAAACATCAGATGTTTATTCTCGTACTATTTTAGAAAGTCGTCTCGAGTTGTTTGTTTCTGAACAAAATAGCATCTACCTGAGCTAATGAGTGGAACGTTTTGGAACCCAGTCAAAACTGTTGGTGAAAGATGTTTATCAAGCAGCTAAAGATTCCCCGAATTGATACCAACCAACGGAAAAGAAACCGAGATGAATGTAATAACAAAGTTGGTCCCCCATTTTTATTAGTATAAACTAATTTAGAGAAAATAAATATTTATGATCTTAAAGCATTTTAACTTAAATGAAAAGAGTCATTAATATCGAAAGTGGAAAGTGAAAACTAACCAGTTCAAAAATAAGTCAAAAAAAGTTTTAGACGGTTATTATGTCAAACGCCTTCAAGATTAAATTTTAAGAATGTGACGCTAGCTTCATAAGCCAGATAACAACTACAATACTCAAGTATACTTTTATATTGTGGTTATGTAACTCGGCTACAAGCCCTAGTGTCGCGGGTTCACATTGATGACCTTGACAGCGCAACCTCGTGCAAATCTCGTGACGCCATCTACCCGTAGCAAAGCCCGTTAGATTCACTTGATGTAACGACAAAACAAAGCCATCAGACTCACTTGACGCAGCGACCAAAGAAAGCCGTCAGACTCACTTGACTGAGCAACTCATACATTGGCTTACCAACGTACTCACAGGCTCGCCATAACGCTTGGCGCTTTAAAATCCTCCCGTCTCACCGCCGACTCACTGGTGGGGGAGAACTGTGGCACTAGCTTAATAAGCCAGATAACATCTACGGTACTCAAGTATACTTTTGTATTGTTGTTATGTTACTCGACTACAGGCCCTAGCGTCGCGGTTTCGTACCGTAATCTTCACTTTCCACGAGAGCATTTCATTACTTATTGCTATAAGTTACTTTGCTGAAAATTGTGGAACAATAGAACCTTTAACATATAATCTGGTGCTGATTAACTGCTAATATAAAAGTAATTTTTTGCATGAGAATTCAAATTGAGTCGTTACTTATATATCACACTTCTTTTTATGTTTATCATAATTTCTAGACAACGTTAAGAACCTTCACACAAAATAAACAAATAATTAAAAAAAATTTCATTCATGAAATTAGTTTCATTTATAAGCACTTTAATTTAATCGTAGACGAAACTCAATAAATTTTCTGAGATTTAGTTTTAATCGTAGAGCCCATTTTCTTAACTTTAAAAATAACATCATTTTTCTTTTTATTTATAAGTGGTTTCTTTTTATTATTATTATTATTTGGGGCATTTTAAAGTATTTAAAAATGAATTCATATTTTGCCTGACATGTACACGCTTTCCGAATTCTTGCAGTGGAGTTTCTCAACATAGTTTATAATCTCAGTCACGGAGAATATTATAAGTGATCAAATTGGGCTGCCATGGCCTGGTGGTAGGCTCTCGGCTTATGAGCCTAGGGTTTCAAATTCGAAACCCACGAACACCGAAGAACAGTCGTATAAATGGATCAATTGCTTGTTAAATATTCCATGGCCAAACCTATTGCCACTGGTGCTATGATGAGAAAAGGTGTCAGCTCAGGTGTCGTGCTCGTCATCTGATCAAGGTTCAAAATTACGAGGTCCGTCCCAAAAATAGCCCTAGAGTTTCTTTACAAAGGGACGTTAATACAAATAAACTAAACCAAGTTATAAAAATTCTTATAGCTCAATAGATTTTTAAAATATAGTATTTTTTTTCGTTAATTTTTAGATTACTATCTCAAATATTTGAAGAAAAAATTTCAACACATTGAACTGAAAATTTTACAAGGATTTTAATAGACATTAATGTTAAATGATCAGTGATTGCAGAAAAAAAATAATTGCTTTCATCTCTTTGTGAATGAATTATAGAGGAAATATTCAGGAAAACAGTCAAACTTTTCCAAAATTTCATTATAAAAAATACACTCCAAAACATCTTTAACTTCCTTGGACATATACTTGACCTCGTAGATTCACCACCCAAAGTGCGAGCAGATCTGCACCGAAAACCACAAATTAAGAAGATTAGCGCTGATGAATTAGTTCAGGAAGTTGCTTATCCAAATAAACAGAATAGTTGTTTAATATATCTTCAGTTTCTATAAATAGGTCAGCCTCCAACTACTGTAGTTCTTTTCATCTGCAGTTGACGGGCAGGACATGCATAAATCCAAATTAAGCGAGACATTAATCCAGAACATCGAGTGATATTTATGGGCAAAAGGAGTGAAAAACGGGGCCACGCCAGAATTAACATCGCTTGGAACATGCACAAGTTGAATTAATTGCAGCGCTCTTCGAACAAAAAATGCTTATTTGGGAAATAATGAAAAGCAACCTGACTGTTTCGTCAACTAGCGAAAGAGAGTGACTGTTTTTATGCAAATGGTGGCATCAACATCCGTTTTGGTACGAGACGCAGCAAATAGGAAACGAGCAGACGATTCTAAGTCGAGTTCGTTTTCTCGTAAACCAGGCTTCCAAGAAAAATGGCGCTCATAATTATGTCAGATATGGATGCAGAACGGAAGTTCTAAGATCCGAAGTAAAAATTCAGATACTTTGACTTGGGAGTAGATTAATATTTAAAAGAGCGTGAAGGGATATGCAAGAACTTAAAAAAGATTTTATCAAACTTTTTTTCATTTTAACTTCGTTTTTAATTTATTCTGAAATGAAACGAGAAAGAATGAAAAAATGATACAGCGTACGTGATCTTTATCAAATTGACAATTCAATTCAGAAATACCCAGAATTACAGAGGGAAAAAAGATAGAGAATTAAATCACAAAATGATTATATAATTCGATTACGTAAAACAGAATTTCTTACAAAATTCACATTTTTAAGTTATTGAAAACCTTTTTTTTTTCAAGATATTTTCAAAATATTTTGCTTCCATATTTTAATCGGTCATTTTTCAAATCATGAATATTTGCAACAAAATATGCATGCTGTAAAATAGTAGCTATTATTCAGAATACAGAACCCCCCCCTCAAACTTAAGGGAAACTATTGGGTATTTGTTATATTCGTCCTTTATACTACAATGTAAAGTTAAATCGTGTCAATTCCTCCTGTCCATAACAGTAAACACACACACAAACAAATAATATAAAAAAAAGTTTTTAAGTCAATTTCTACTGAGGTCAACAAAGAAAAAATTTATTTTAGTTACTTTTTACTAAATCATTACAATTAATATAAATAATTTATAAAAAAAATGATTGATTTTCGCAAGAATTGATCTCGCATTCTTCACCTTCACGTGAAAAACAATGGAATTTTCACATTTTACCGATTGCGCTACTGCCTGTTGATTTCAATTTTCATTACAAACTGCTTAAACTCTATTTAAAGAATTAAAAATTAATTTAATTAAATTAATGAATTAATATTTGAAAAAAAACTGTATTAATATCTAGTGTCATCTACTATGTTTTTAAAAAATGTATTTGAACTTGAGTTGGATAAATAAAATGTTATTAACGATTGAAAATTTAAACAAGGTATAAGTATCTTTAAGCACTCATAAAATTTAATTATACGTGGAAAGTGGATATTTTAATCTTGAAACATTAAAAGCGATTCTTAATTTGCTATAATTAAAATGAAAAGACTGATATATTTCCATAATCTATCGTCTGTGTTTCCTACAGATAACCATCAAGGCCGGAAACTCCAATAATGTAAACGCAGTATGTGTTCGTCTTGCTGAATTTCGACCAATTTGGCCTGGTATGCGGATTTTTCATTACTCAGCTAATGCCAGAAGTTTAAATGAGTAATAAAATACTGAGTATTTTTCTTTAGTTAATATGAACTTCGAGTTGGACTTGGAGAATTCAAAAATTTAAAAGGGATATAATGATGAAATATTTAAAGGATCGTTACAGCATGATGATTCTTTATATTCTTTATTCTCCTGTTTTTCAACTCTTACTATTAACTCACACTTTTATTCATCCATTCAAGTTCAAGTAAATGCTTTTAATCTTGTAGTGGATGGCATTTGATGTAAATACAGTTTTTTCACATATTAATTTATTAATTTTTTATTAATTAATTAAAACATAACTTTCTCGCTATAAATCTTCATTTCCCCACCGCCAAATACGTTACAAATTCAGTTTGTTTTCAGCCACGCTAATGAGATTAAGCTAAACATGTTTTCGGTCGATTATTTCAAACGATTCTGTTTATTTTCATAATGTTTGATGCCTTTAAAGCTAAATATCGTTAATTAATCGATTTTCGATTTTTCCTATTCATTTCAAAATATTATCGAATTAAAATAATACAAATTTAAAATTTTTGATCTGTGTTTCGTTACCCCAACTGGGGTAGAAAATTTACACATTTGTGTTACAATAACTCGCGTTGAAAATTTTACACCAATTGAGTTGTTATGATTTATTTTCATCGGTTATGAATTTGATTTTGTTTTGGCGAGGTATAATTTTTTGCTCAATGAAGTAATTAAATATTAATTGTAATTGTTTAATAAAAAGTAACTAAAATAGAAAAAATTTCTTTGTTGACCTAAGAAGGAATTGAATTGAGATTTTTTAATAATGTTATTCTGCCTTTACAAATTTTTTTAATGATACAGTAGTGTTAGCAGTCACACATAAAAAAATGTATTTAATATCGTCATAGGACAAGGCTATAAATATGAAAACTAAAATAATGAAAAGTGTTATAATAAAATACATTTAAAAATTTATTAAAAATCAGAGAAAAATATTATTTAAGAAGGAAAATTGGTAACGTTGAAAAGATTTCAATTTCATAAGCTATGTAAAAAATATTCCAAGTAATTTAATACGCTCCACATTATTGAGAAATAATGTTAAAATTATTAAAAACTATTTTTTTTTTTGAAAATTATAAGAATTGACAATACAAATCTATGCCTAACGGCTTGTCCTCGAGAACACGTTTTGACGAATTCTTTTTTATAATGCATGTCACGTAGCGCCATTTACAGATGACGTCATTGCATATATTACAGATAATTGTATTTTATTAAAAAGATTTGAAAGATATATTTCAGTCAATAAATAATATCAAACAACACTTGGCTAATTTATCATAACATTGTTGATTCAGCAACAATGAACTTAGTACACAGCAAGCCCAATTAGAATAATTTAAATATTCTTATATAACAACAATCTTCATAACTGAAGATTATAGCTACAATTCGGTTTTAACGGCAATCAAATAGTTCCAAGGAAAAATTTCGCCAAATTATAAAAATATACTCAAGCGCATTATTATTTATTATGAAATATTCTGAAAGTGCGAATCGCGTACTTAGTTGTTAGATGATTAAAATCGCCAAATTGGCGAAATTCTTTCTTGGCGCTTTTTGGTCACTATTAAAGTCGAAAAATACTATATTATAAACATTTGAAAAACGCGTGAATGTCAATCAGAAATGCATGGAAACAGAAACCTGCATTTAACAGATTATTTTAACGATCCTTTGAATAAGGAAATGCGCAAATGTGAAACGCATTCGGTCTGTTTTTCTTTAAAGCGCATCATCTGTAAATGAAATTCTTTCCTGTCTGTTATAGGGAAACTTAATGACACAAGCTAAAAATATGCCACCGTTTCATCCATTTCGTGGTAAAACGAAGAGATCGCACAGCCTTTTCAAGATCGAAATAAAATTCCGACGGAGTTAGATATAATTGATTTTTTTCTAAATTACTGAATAAATGTAAATAACAAATTTTTATTAAGAATTTTTTTTACAAATCATTTAAAATAAAAAGAAACTGAATGTAACTATAAAATCGACAGTAAATCACATTTTATAGATTTTCAGTTAACAATTAGAAATGTATACAATTAGTCTTGAAAATTCGTCTAGCTACGATCCATTGTAAAAAAATCTTTCTCTCTACTATAGAATTCATTTTTTTATTTTCTTTATAAGAAAAGAAAAGCATCCAAACATTAGACACTCGATAGCTTGGCAACTCCGGTAGTCTGGGATCTTACAAAGGAAGAATTTTGTAATAAATATTGTTTATAACATAATTTTTTTTGCATAGTTTGGAAAATTTTATAATATTCACTGCAATCTCAAATCTGTCAATTAAGAATGATTTTTGCTGAAGATTATTTAAAATAAATAAAGGAACTGAATGTAACTATGAAATTGACAGCAATTCCCCATTTCATGAATTTTTAGTTCACTGTATTTAAAATGCATAGTTTGTATTGAAAACTCGACTAATTCACTGTAAAGAGAAAAAAAACTTTCTCTCTACTTTATTTTTTTCTGTATTCTTTTCAGAAAAAGAAAATCACCCAAAAATTAGACGCTCAGTAATTCAGCAACTCTAGTAGTCTGGCATCTTCCAAAGGGTGAATTTTGTAATAAATGTCATATACAATTGTCTGCAAAATTTGACAGATTTTGCAGTATTTCTCCATCCAGTTTCAGTGGCATCTCCAGTATTCCGATATTTTCAAAAGAACTAAATATATTTAGTAATAAATTTTATATATAACGCAATTTTCAGCAAAATTTGGAACATTTTGCAATGTTTTCTACTATTTGCCAATTTGGCATCTGCTGTAGCTTTCTATTTTCATCCTAGCGAATGGGGAGGGCATTAAAGAGGAAACAAGTGAGTATATGTGGATTTTAATGTTGCTAGCACAACATAAACAATAGAATTTTCAATTATATTTTGTAATAAATATTATATATAGTATAATTCTTGCACAACCAGGTACATTTTGCAATATTTTCTACAATCCCTAATCTGGCATCTCCAGGGTTCCTACATTTTCAAAAGAACGAATTATATCTTGTAATAAATATTATATATAAAGTAATTTTTAGCAAAATTTGGCACATTTTGCAATAGTTTCTACTATTTGCCAATCTGCTGCTGCTTTCTATTTTCTTCCTAGCGAATGAGGAGGGCGTTAAAGAGGAAACAAGTCAGTATATATGGATTTTAATGATCTTGGCGCAATATAAACAATAGAATTTTGATTTATAGTTTTTAATAAATATTATATATAGTATAATTCTTGCATAATCAGGTTCATTTTGCAATATTTTCAACAATCGCTAATCTAGCATCTCCAGTGTTCCTATACTTTCAAAAGAACAAATTATATCTTGTAATAAATATTATATATAACGTAATTTTCAGCAACATTTGGCATATTTTGCAATGTTTTCTACTATTTGCCAATTTGGCATCTGCTGCTGCTTTCTATTTTCTTCCTAGCGAATGGAGAGGGCATTAAAGAGGAAATAAGTCAGTATATGTGGATTTTACTGATGTTGGCAAAACATAAACAACAATTTCCAATTATATTTTGTAATAAATATTATATATAGTACAATTCCTGCATAATCAGGTACATTTTACAATATTTTGTACAATCGCTAATCTAGCATCTCCAGTGTTCCTATACTTTCAAAAGAACAAATTATATCTTGTAATAAATATAATATATAACGTAATTTTCAGCAAAATTTGGAACATTTTGCAATATTTTCTACTATCGGCCAATTTAGCATCTGCTGCTGCTTTCTATTTTCTTCCTAGCGAATGGGGAGGGCGTTAAAGAGGAAACAAGTCAGTAAATGAGGATTTTAATGATGTTGGTGCAACATAAACAAAAGAATTTTCAATTATATTTTGTAATAAATATCATATATAGTACAGCCCTTTAATAATCTGATACATTTTGCAATATTTTCTAGAATCGCTAATCAGGCATCTCCAGTGTTCCTATATTTTCTAAAGAAAGAATTATATCTTGTAATAAATATAATATATAACGTAATTTTCAGCAAAATTTGGAACATTTTGCAATATTTTTTTCTATTTGCCAATTTGGCATCCGCTGTTGCTTTCTATTTTCATCCTAGCGAATGGGGAGGGCGTTAAAGAGCAAATAAATCAGTACAATGGATTTCAATGATGTTTGCACGACATAAAAAATAGAATTTTGAATTATATTTTGTAATAAATATTATATATAGTATAGTGCCTGCATAATCGGGTATATTTCGTAATGTTCTATAATTTCTAATTAGGCCTCTTCCAGAAATCCGACTTTTCAGCAAAACGGCAGAGAACATTTACAGAGAAAATAAATCACTGAAGACAGACTTCACTTCCCTTGCTATGATGTAAAAAATGTTTTAAATTATGTATTGTAATATTTATTATATATAGAATAATCTTTTGCATAACTTTATTATTTTGTAATTATTTACTATAATGACCTACAAAAACACGGTCCTTGAATGATGCATAAGTTACACTTAACTTTAAATTACTTTTAAAACATTGTTGTTTGTAATGGCACTTGCCATGGCATGGCAATTAAACTACAATTCTCAAATAAAAAAATCAATTCTCAATTCTCAAATAAAAATCAATAGCAAAAAACTACAATTCTCAATTAGAAATCTGGCGCTATTATCAATCCTATCTATAGAAAAAAAAGTTATAACTACGCCCATTACATATCTGTTTATAGCATCTATAGGAGCCCTCAACATCTCAAAATAAGTAATTCATTATCTGCTTACTTGTATACAATTATGTACCATTCAAATTTCAGAACAATAAAATACCAATACCTGAAAGTAGAACAATTTTTATAATTTTTATTAAAACTCATAGGAATTTTTTGCCATTGAAAGTAAAAGTGAAATTGCCAATTAGCTACTGAAATAAAAATTACCATTAGAAACCAATTACTTTTGTTCCTATCTGAAAACATTTTTTAACAGTTAATCATAATTAATTCCAAATGTATCTCTTCATATCTGAAAGCATAAATTTGGTTACGTAAATGAAGCCGTTATCAGTATCTGAAATTGCTTAAGGCATTTTTTAGATATATGAGCAGGTGTAATGGGCGTGGTTATAACTTTTTTTTTATGTTCAATTATAACATTCTTCAAGGTCAGTTTCCTGCGAATGTCTAACCTAAGAGATGGGTGTTATTTTATACTTGGATATATTTAGATACGAAATAAAGTACCACTTGAAGTGGAATTATAAATATTCATCAGTAGTTTCATATTTTTTTCTGCAGCTATAACATTAATTTTCAAGACCCAGAAAACCTTGCTAGAGGGTTTTAAAGTTTTCTAGAAACTAGTTAGTGATTCGAACTTATTTTTATTTACTAATCAGGAACAAGAAAATCTTGTTAAAGGCTTTTATAGTTTTGCAGAAACTAGTCAGTGATTACAACATATTTTTATTACTATGTTTTTCTATGAGGTTCATCCCTTTTGATCAAACTTACTAACTTTTGATACATAATAACATTTATTAGGTTATTTTAAGGTAAGTGACTATGTTAAAAAGTCGATATTTTTTACGAAATTGCGATTTTTGAAAATTAATATTTTAATTGTTTGAACAGATTTCTTTTTAAAATTTTGTTTCTAAGACTATTATTTGGAAGGTTACTCTGATTTTTATATTTGTATTTTCATTCGTTTTAATGCTATTTTACATCTTTAGATGCTATTTTCTCACATTCTATACTTTGATATGTTTTTTTCTGAAAACAACAATAACCATAGATTAAAATTTAATACAAATTTTTTGTTCAAATTTCGTATAATAATTCCTTATTATGGTCTTAAGTTCTTTAACTACAGAATAAGCAATTTAATCAGTTAGAAATATTTTATAGTTGACCATAAAAAACTTGCATGACAAAAATTGAAATTTTCGTGTTATTAATCAGTTTAAAATTAAAGAATGGATAAAAATACGGTTTATTTTTTAGTTCAAGAATTAATTAATATATTTCTCAAGATATCTTCAGAGTTTGATAAACCTCTAAACTAGAATTTTGCCAAAAAAAAGTCCCTAAACAAATTTTTAAAAATGCCACTTAACTGGTATAGTTTGCTTTCATGGATGTTTTTCAATCTTTTTTTAAGCAAATATTCAAAAAATATAATTATTTTTGAACGTTTTTTCAAAAAATTCATCCTATACTTAGTCACATTTAGTAATTAGAAGTTATTATTAGCAACTTTTATGTTTTTATATAATAATTTTCTACTTAACAGAGGAAATGGTATAAAAATGTAAACCTTCTATGACCTAGCTCATAACGCAGAACACAAATTGCCTTATATAGTATATCAAATATTAGTATTTTTGTTATCTTAAAGATTTATTGCTTTTAATAAACTAAAAGAGTATAATTTAAACAGATACTAGGGTATATAAATAAGGTGGCTTAGGGTATATAAATAAAGTGACCATTATTTCAACAGGCAATGCTATTTAAACCGATTTTACAACCGTCATCTACAACAGATACTACAACGTCATTTCTCATTACATCTACAGGCAATACTATTTAAACAGATACAGGTATATAAATAAAGTGAATTAGGGTATATAAAAAAGGGACTTCATTATTTCAACAGGTAATACTATTTAAACAGCTACTACGATCGCCAGCTGCAGAAGATTCTACAACGCCATCTCTCATTACGTCTACAGGCAATACTATTTAAACAGATACTTAGGGTATATAAATAGATTTCATTGTTTCAACAGGCAAAACTATTCAAACAGATACTAGGGTATATAAATAAGGTGACTTAGGGTGTATAAATAAAGTGACCATTATTTCAGCAGGCAATACTATTTAAACAAATACTTCAACCGCCACCTACAACAGATACTACAATACCATCTCTCATTACATCTACAGGCAATACTATTTAAACAAATACAAGTATATAAATAAGGTGACTTGGGGTATATAAATAAAGTGACTTCATTATTTCAACAGACAGTACTATTTAAACAGATACTACAACCACCAGCTACATCAGATACTACGACGCCATCTCTCATTACATCTACGGGCAGTACTATTTACACAGATACTAGGATATATAAATAAGATGACTTAGGGTATTTAAATAAAGTGACCATTATTCAACAGGCAATACTATTTAAACGGATACTACGACCACCATCTACAGCAGACACTGCAATTTCATTTCTTATTACACCTACATGCAGTACTATTTAAAGATACTAAGGTATATAAATAAGATGACTTAGGGTATATAAAGTGACAAATATTTCAAGTAATACTATTAAAACAGATACTACAATCACAATCTGCTGAAGATACTACAATGCCATCTCTCATAGCGTCTACAGGTAATACTATTTAAACAGATACTAGGGTATATAATTAAGAAGACTTATGGTATATAAATAAGATGAATTAGGGTATATAAATAAAATGAGTTCATTATTTCAAAAGGCAATAATAATTAAACAGCTACTACGACAGCCATCTATCTACAGCAGATAATACAACGTCATCTCTCATTACATCTACAAGCAATACTATTTAACCAACTACTGCGACCGCCATCTACAGCAGATACTACAACGCCATCTCTCATTACATCTACAGGCAATACTATTTAAACAGATACTAGGGTATATAAATAAGATGACTTGGGGTAAATAAAAAAGTGACTTCATTATTTCAACAGGCAATACTTTTTAAACAGATAATACAACCACCAT